>MKEJ01030936.1:5712-18950 GCA_001753735.1 Embelia ribes
ACTTCAAATACAACTTATTATCTGTTAGTCAACTTACAAAAGATATAACTCTTAATAAAATTCTCCTATCTTTATATTATTTAATATGGTATCACTAATATGGCTTGTATTTTTCATGACACCAACACCCGGACACAAATTGGATTGGGTGAAAGGCATGAGAATCTTTATTTTTTCCGACCTACGCCACCGGCTACAGCTTTACGAGCTTCCCTTACCCTAGAACTGTGGCACCAATGCTTAGGTCATCCCTCTAAGTTTTGGCTTCCGAAGTCTCTTTCTTTACCAGTTAATAATTGTGACCTTCTTTGTGATGCTTGCAAGAAGGGAAAACATACTAGATTACGTTTTCATGCTTTACCTATTATGAGAAATGTTATTTTTAATCGCATATTTATTGACATTTGGGGTGGTAATACATTTGCATCTTTTGATAGTTCTCGTTATTTTTTAACTATCGTTGATGAATTTTCTTGCCTTACTTGGGTATATTTGATACGCAATAAATCTGATACTTTGTCTTTTATTAAACTTTTTTTTTTCATGGCTCGTACTCAATATAATGCCATATTTCGTCATGTTAGCACTGATAAAAGTTCATAATTTACTTATTCTAAAACTCAAGATTTCTTTTTTGAACATGGTGTCATATACGAATTAACTTGCACAGGTACCCCACAACAAAATGGTGTTGTGGAACGTAAACATCAACATCTCCTTAATGTTGTTTGATGTTTATATTTCCATGTCAATCCACCCATTTCGTTTTGGGGTGAATGTTCCTTACCGTTGTTCACTTAATAAACAGTACACTTTCTAAACTTCTCAGCGGTGATTCTCTTCTTTTTTTTTTTAATATAGAACCAATCTATGACCACTTGCGAGTATTTGGGTGCCTTTGTTATGCCCAAATTCTCAAAGTAGGTAGGGACAATTTCAACCCCGGACTATAAAATGTATTTTTTTAGGATATCCCTATATGCATAAAGCTTATCGAGTTTATGATTTAGAAAATAAAAAAATTTAAGTTTCACGTGATGTAACTCTTCATGAAAATGTTGTTCCATTTCGAGAGCAACCCATTGACAGTTTATCTAACACCCAGCCTACCACTGGGCCCACTGTTACAACTTCCATATATCCTTATTTGGACCCTTTCCATTTCCCTTCAGCCCAGCCCACTATTACTTTTAATCTGGCCCACTCTACAAGCTATCATATACAAACCTATTAGCCTACTAACCCGGCTCCACACCCTAATGCCCCAGCCTATCACCCTTATCCCATCAAGCCTATCCATTTATCAATTCCTTAGCCCACCAACTCTGTTGCCGTGGACCCATCCCAACAGCCCAATCCCTTGGCCTCACCCAATTAGCCCCCTTCGGCCTTGCTGGTTGCACCAGCCCACCCACCACCGGTTCACCCTAATGCCCCACCGGCATCGTCTAATCCTCGTCCTCGTCGGACCATTAAACGTCCCAACCACTTTTTAGAGTTTGATTGCCCTACCTTATCCAATGATTCTAATACCATTACTACGGTTCGGGTTGCATTTCACATTACGGTGTATCCTATTTCCTATTTTCTTTCTTACACTTGCTTCTCTCATTCACATAATGCTCTACTTACTGCAATTAACTATATTTTTTATCCTTCTACTTATTCTGCCACTGTGCGACATTCCCATTGGTGTGATGCCATGGAGTCTGAACTTAAGGCTCTTGAGGATAATGCCACATGGACTTTGGAACACTTGCCTTTTGGCAAGAAACCGATTGGATGTAAGTGGGTCTACAAGACCAAATTACGTGCAGACGGGTCTATTGAGTGCTACAAAGCGCGTTTGGTTGTTAAATGATTTACATAGATTGTGGGGCTTGACTTTCATGATACTTTTGCTCCTGTGGCCAAGCTGGTTATAGTTCGATATTTATTATCTGTCGCTGCTGCTCGTAACTGGGAATTGCACCAACTCGATGTTCATAATGCCTTTTTACATGGAGGTCTCTATGCTTCCACTTTTAAGTTATTTACGACAGGTGGAGACTCGTGTCTATCGCTTATGCAAGTCTTTATATAGGCTCAAGCAGGTTTATTGGAATTGGTATTCCAAATTGTCATCGGTCCTAATATCCGCAGGTTATCGCCAATCGCCTTCAGATCATTCTCTTTTTACCTGTGTTATAGGTGATTCTATTACTACCGTTTTAGTATATGTGGATGATATTCTCGTTGCAGGCAATACTCCAGAATCAAGGCTGTCAAGCAGGTTCTGGCTGATCATTTCCTCATCAAAGACTTGGGTTTGCTTAAGTATTTCTTGGGTTTAGAGGTCGCTCATTCTTCTCGTGAAATTTTTCTTTCCCAACAAAACATGCCCTTAATATTCTTACTGACTTTGGGCGTTTGGGGGCCACCTAGCTGCTTTTCCCATAGAGCAACATCTACGTCTCCGGCCTGATAATGGTACTCTTCTTGCAAATCTGGGCCTTCATCGTCGTCTTATTGGTCGTCTACTTTACTTGACTATTACTCGCCCAGATATCTCCTATGTTGTCAGCTATCTCAGTCAATTCATGAAGACTCCTTACGATATTCATTTGCAAGCTGTCTATCGGGTTCTTCAATACATCAAAGGTACTCCTGGCCATGGCCTTTTCTTCTCCTCTGCTAACAGTTTACAGCTTACTGCATACACTGATTCAGATTGAGCCAGTTGTCCCACTACGCGCCGTTCTACTACTGGTTTCTTCATCCTCTTAGACTCGAGTCCTATTTCTTGGCGATCCAAGAAATAGGATATGGTTTCTCGCTCCTCTGCTGAGGTTGAGTATCGGGCTATGGCCACCACTACATGTGAGCTCGTTTGGTTAATTGTTCTCCTTCGTGACTTGGGTGTTTCTTCTACACGTCCTATCAACTTATATTGTGATAACCAGTCTGCTCTCAATATTGTTCGTAACCCAGTTTTTCATGAACGGACCAAACACATTGAGATTGATTACCACCTTGTTCATGATAAACTTCGCTCAGGTCTTATTATGCCTCTCTACCCTCCTACACATCTTCGATTGGCTAACATTTTCACCAAGCCTTTAGGATGTAATCTCCATAAGTCGTTTACGCGCAAGTTGGGCTTTACGGATTTTCATGCTCTAAATTAAGGGAGAGTGTTAAGTTGTCATATTATGTGTCCTTGTACTATTAAATGTAATTACGTAGTGATCCCTGTTTAGGCTTATATATTTTCCTCTTGTACTCATTATTGGGATATGAAAATTCTATTACCTTTTTACCAAAGTTAACATATATTATTATTCTATTTAAAAAGTAAAAATATTCATCAAATATTAATTACATCCATAAAAACACAACATACAACACGTGTGTGATTCTTTTGCCAATGAGAAAAAGAAAAAAGTGGCTTGCCATATGAAAGAAAAAACTGAGTCAATAATCATTTTCTTTTCCCCCTTCGAGAACCGTATGCTGCTAAACATTCGTGGAATAAATGAACTTGTTTTTTCATGAGGAGAGTTCCAACATACGCCTTGCATAAATAATAGAAATAATATTTATTTGATTGTCCAAAAAAAATTTATCCATTTCTACTTTTCAACATATAATCATTTCTAAAATCTTATTTGTATATATTTATAAGGGTTTTAATAAGCTAAAAATTATACGGGTATTTATAATTCATATTCAAATAAAAATTTGAGCAGTTCACTTGTTAATTTTTGTTTAACACTATATGTCGGTCAAACCGGATTATTATTTGTAGACAAAAACAATAGTGGATCCAAGATTCACAAGCATGAAGAGCCGAGTCTATATGAGTTATATAGCGGGTTATATCTTTTGTTTTCAAGAGTGATCGTTTATATACGAATAAAAAAAATAATTTTTTTTATAAATATTTTAAAAAAATTTTGGAAATCGAAATATCGTGGACTTCATGCCCTCTATCGAGTCCAATATCGTTGAATGGGCCTTCTTTCTTGGTGAAAAATGCTACTCCATAACGACCTTATATAATTGTACTTTTACTACATAATAATATAAGTACCTTGCCATATTCGTGACAAATTTTTTTGGATTGTATATATATAAAAGATAAAAGGAGGTCAGGTTGACAATGAAAGATCCTGTTCTTCACATTCATATTGTTTTGTAAAATGGTTCAGTATGAATATTTTTATTGCCTGCACAGGTCTTCTGTATGTGATTCATAAATTTATTATATAATAAAATATTATAGTTCAAAATTATTTTAAATAATTTTTAATAAAAATATAAAAGTGTTTTATTTATCATTTATCAGGATTTTAAGTATACATCATATCAAACTTTCGAAGTATATCCGTGAATTCGTGATACTAATTTGTACTGCTAAGAATTAATATGACATTTAAATATTTTATTAAGTTCGGTACACGTGAGCAATTTTAAATTATAATTTATTAACTTTTGATATTTTAGTTTTCAATTGCTTAAGTTTTATTTTTATGATAATCAGCAATCCAAATATTTAAGCATACAGTATCACCTCGTAACAAAAGATATGCAACTAAAAAATAATTAATTTCCTATTTTAGGTATAATGATTTTTGTTATAAAGAAACAAAATGAATAACAAACTTGCAAAAAAAATAAACATAAAATTTAAGACATTAGATTTTCCGATAGAGAAACATTTGACAGTGGACGATTATTAAATATCAAAAGCCGTTAGTTGATCGGATCAAAGAAAGACAATTAATTAGTTATCGCATTCATTACACTGTTGCATTACATAATAGAAACAAAAGAGTCCTGTAACAGTACCTGATTTGTCTGGAGGTCTATGCATAGGTCCGTATAGCTAGCCGTAGGGGGGCACGATTAACACGCTACAATCCATTCCATTGCTATCTGCTGAGTTTGTTGTTCTTACCAATACCAACACCGCATGATCATTTAACATTGGGCAAATAGTAACACGAACGAAACACGCGTACCACAAATAATAGTACTGATATTCTCTGTATTACAGCATTCCGTGAAAATAATAATAAATAATAATAATAATTTAGGGTAATTTGCATTTATTATCACCCCCCCTCCCCTTTTTAGACAGATACCTAATTTATTACCTTTTTATTATCATTTTATTTATTAAAATATTGGAAATGACGAAGTTACCCTTTTTGTCTTCGATGACTATGGAACAAAGGCGGGAATGGTGCTGTGATTCAAATATTGCCAAAATCTTTTTTCTATCAAAAGTCTATTCATATCCATGTGCCCTTTGAACGTGCAGAGGGAGCTAAGAGGGGCATGGAGGAAATTCTTTCCTATAAAGAAAATAGATACATGTATTTCGAAAATCAAATATCGAGGCTGCTGATTTTAATGAAAAAAGGTGTTTATATCCCCAATTCTCCACCGATTTATAGAAGGGAGATGGGAGTTTTGGAGGGAAAGGGATGAAAAGAGATTTGAAGGGTAGTTTAGTCATCAAATCAATTATAATTAATAAAATAAGTATCAAAAAATTAATTTGGGCATTTGTCTGAAAATAAGAGAGGGCGAAACGAAATACACTGTAGATAATGGGGTGAAACGAAATGGAGTGGTAAGTGAAGGGGGCAAAGTGAAATTTTCCCAAAATGTAACCACACACACAAAAAACAGTATAATTTTGAAAGTGGGCTCAATAATTGGGATGTTTGAATAAATGGTCCGTGATTCAGTTTGTACGGTTTCAAAATTCTGAAAAATATTGGGAACCCGAGGCTCTACCGAGCAGTGGTGACAGATATAGCGTATCTGGTGCATTATAGATACTGATTTTTTAATTAATGTTAGAGATTAAATAATTTTTTTTTTGAGAATTTATATATTTAATATTAGCTGCTAATTTTATTTGAAAATCAACGATCATAATTCACGGAATAGATTGTATTTGGCAACAAAATTAAAAATATAGGTGACTGTGACACGACGAAAGAAAAAAAAAATTAATCTCTTGTCAAAGAGTTTCATGGAATCTATTTGTTAAAATTATTTACAATTTAGAAAGTTTCTAGTCTGATTTCATTTTAAATTGCAAATTTTAGAACTTAAGTGTCTACAGTAAAATTCTCTATAACAGTATTTTCGAAATAAAATACGGTAGTTTTCACCTTAACAAATCGAGTGGATTAAATTTTTAATGAGTGGAGAGAAAAATAGATCCAACTGAAAATTCTACCGAGTGATAATTATAGAAGATTAGTTGAGCTTTTAATCTGTTATAAATGTCGCAATGCGATGACATAATGTTAGATGTGTTTTTAGTTATTACAAAACCATATTCTTTCTAGAAAGCGTTATGTCACAAATTAACGAACTAATAAATAAATGGACTATCACATTCAATTCTTCAACTGTACACTTATTTTTTGGAAAACGTTATACCAAGTTTACCAACTAGGCTAACAATTCAAATATCGTTACATAACAAAATAAGATCAGGACCATGTTGAACGTCACGTATATTTTTTAAAGAAGCTTAAAAGTCACAAAAAAATTACAGGAGGAGAGAGGGGCTAATTAAGTTCCATAAAAAAAAAAAATTAAACTTAGAAATAAGATTTTAGGCGGATTAATTCAAATTATGGGAGGCTTATAATCTTCACTGAGTAAACTCATAGGTGCGTCAATATCCGGACAACGTCACACAAAAAATAAAAAGAAAAATACTAAACAAAAAAGCGGCTTTTGATATTAGTATTACATAATCAAATTTTTTATATATTGTTTGAAGGTTTCGTTTAGGTCCATATACTACGGTGAACTTTGGTTGGTGGCCTAACATTAACCCTTACAATTTATGGCTTAAACAGAGTTTATTAATTCTGTGAATGAGAGATAAGGACAATAATTATACAATTATTGACTAACTAATGTTCCTGTTACATAAAATATCTCCCTAATTAAGTACTTAAATATTCCTCAGTAGAATTACCAATTAATTTCAGGGTAACAAACCAATCACTGAAAAGTTAACAAACCATTGCCAAAAATCACGTATTTTTTCGATATAACCTACTTAGCCCTCCGTCACTCGTATCTTTTGTAGCACGCGTTGAGCTAAAATAGCCTTCCCGGCCTTACAAATTTAGTGTCCAGTAAATTACTATCTGTACGGGAATTATTTTATCAAGCTTAAGAACTCCCACTAGTTTTTTAGGTGTTTTTTCGCATATATGAATCTTTAACCCTTCATAAATCAAAATGTATACACCTTTGAAACAAAAACATCCAAACAAAACCTTGAAATTTTAATATATGGAATCTTAACAAAGAGCAGTCTGATTAATGAAAATTCCACAACAGTACACAGTTACACAACTAATTGCAATGAAATCGTATACAATTATAATAACAATAACAATAATTCGACAAGAAACACTAAATTACTAAAATGCGCAACAACACTCTTCCCCACAACAAATTTTTCCAAATATTGGAAATTATTTTCATCATCGGAAATCAATAATTCCACAAGCAATCTAGGTCGGCTGGTCCAGCAGAAGTGATAGGATCCTCGTGAATATCGTAGCACCCCTGTCCCATCTCATGGTTCGACAACACAGAAGATAAATCGGTACTCATTCCAGTTTCTGGCGAAAACTCCGTTTTGAAATCCCTGTTCATGTTGAAATTATTATTCTGAAGAAAAATCTTTAGAATAGCTTGATCATGAGCCATAGCAGAATCTGGGTACGGGTTATTTTCAATGTTTGGGAGAAATGGAGAGGAAAAGAGCGAGTCCCAAACAGAGGAAACAGGGGAAATATCGGAGGGTTTTGAAGGTGGAATAAAATTATTGAAATTCTTGAAAATGTCTTCATGGGGTTTTACATCTTGGGAGTGATCGGAGAAGCAGGTCACGTGAGACAAAGAAAATACGTTATTTGTTTGGTCATCTTGAGCAGAGCAGTCCAATAGCGGGGGCAAATTCATACTTTGCGATTCGTCTTCGTGATTGTTTATTTTCATTAACGCTGAAATATGTATTTTCTTTCCTCCCGAGCTCTTGTGAAATATCCTGCTTATCACCCACTCATTCTGGAAAAAAATAATAAAAGGAAGGTTAAAAAATATAAAACCTCTGTCGAAATAAGAAAAACGCCTATACTTTTCCACAATTTTCGCTTTAGCTACCGAACTAAAGCTACTGAAGTTTATCCACTAAACGTTATTATTGTGTTTTATTTTGCTTTATTTTTCGTTCGGTGCACAATTTTTGACAAAAAAGTTCTACGTTTCGGGTAAAGTTATAAGGTGTATACGCCAACTTCATCATCTTTTGCACTTTACGCATACTTTAAATCACAAAGTTTACTCCGTTCATTGTAGTTTCTATCCAGTGAAAGACTTCGAGTTAAAAACTCAGTACTCATAATATCAATAATAGGAAAAATACGTAGATTGAAACAGGGGAAAACAAGGGATGGATTTTTATACCTTTGCTGTTTTATGCAAATTATGAAGGGAGCTCTTTCCCTCAAGCCTATACTCATGCATTACCCAGTTGGTTTTTTCTCCTTTTGGGGCTCTTCCTTTGTAGAAAACCAAAGTCTTTTTCATTCCAACTAATGTTTTCGCTTTGTTAATTTCCTTATCTTTTCCGGTTGCTTTCCAGTATCCGGCCTCAGTAGCCCTGTTCGTCCTCAGTCCGGTCGGATATTTTCTGTCCCTAATACAAAAAAAGTACCACTCTCTCTCACCCATTTTTGCCTTCCCTGCAAGTTCAAATATCATAATTTTAGAAAACTTTACTTAGTTTGAAATTTTAAGCTTAAGCACTCATTTTCCATTAAAGCAAAAATATCTCAGCTTAAAAGCGAAGCAGCAACTTAACAAGTTACCAAGATGATTCTTTCTTCTTCTTAAACTTGTGAAAACAACTAGTCTTTCGAAGTTAAAACTTCTAGCCTTTCGGAACAAAGCAAATGGAAAGCTCAATTGAAAATATACTTACAAGGTAAATCCCAAGGCTCAACTTTATTCAAATCGACTTCTCCGATCGCTCTTGCGGAGAAGTTGCTCTCGAGAACTTTAGGGTACAAATAATGAGTGATAAGTTCTTCATCGGTAGGGTGAAAACGAAATCCCGGTGGCAATTCCATTTCCTCATCACCCCTAATCATACCTAATTTTGAAATTGGTTCCATTTCTAAAACCCTTTTCTCCATAGATCAAAGATAAAAGCTTTTTAATTGTGACCGAAACCGAAAGCAAAAACAAATCTCTACCCAGGTCCTAGAAGCTGAAAATATGAAATTGGCATTTGTCAAAGGGAGGACTTTATATTTAAATTTTGAGTGTATACAAAGAGGTTGAAAGAGAACTAGGATTTTTATTTTTCTAACAGAAAGTGTGAATGAGGCTGTTAAGAAAGAAGTGTTATGAGCACATAATTCCTACAATAGAGATTTATATGAATGAAAGAAACGTGGGAAGTGAGGCTGGCGGTTTCTGGCTTTTCACCCTTTCTTTTAACTTTATTATGTGTAATTCTCTTCCTAATTTTTTTTAAATAAAAATCTCAAAATATACCTATAAAATAATTTTCAAAGTAATGTGCAAGTATTAATGGAAGAGGTGTGAATATTTTCATAAATAAGCTGGTCTGAATGAATGACATATGTCTGAGTTTCATGTACTTGTATGCACATCTATCATATGTTCAAATTCACATATATATTAAAATCAGTAGATTATAGGAAAATCCATATCTTGATTGAATTTTTTTAATTTTCGGTTCACCATGAGGAGGTGTTTCAACGAATAAATATTGCCATGTCATTTTGTGGACAACTTCCTTACGGAAATGTTTTTGTTTTTATGTTTTCAAAATCAACTCTAGATTGATCAAATGGTTTAACGCAATTAATAACTCAATTCTTTGGACCTTACAAATGTGAACGAAAACATCTTTAGGACAGTTTGAAATTATTTTTGTTATCTGTTTTTTTTTGTTTTTTTAAATTATACTATGAAGTGTTTGATAAACTCTAAAGTATGTATTTTTAATAATCTGCTTATGTCTTTTTAAGGATGTTTTTGGAAACAGCTTTAGGAGTATTTTGAAAAGTTGGTTCTGTTTTTTTTCCATTAATTAATGTAATAATCTCAATTATATTTATTGCATTTCTTATATATGACTACTTTTGTTCTTACAATAAAAAACACAACTTTACGAAATAATATGTTACTTATCAAATCAATATTTAAAATTTATTTTCCAAATATTAAAATTATACCTGCATTTATAATTAATTTTTAAAAATAATTTTAAAAATATATTTGAAAAGCATTAACATTCACAATTGTCTCAATATTTTATTTAGGAATTAAGTCTAGTGATAATTCTATTTATTACGTGGACTTGTAAAATTCAATGGTGTGAAAGTCCAACTTGAGTTAGTTGGCATTTGTTAACCAATTTTATCCACTGTGCAAGTGGAGCAAATTTATATTAACTTCTCACATTATTTTTTTTTTGTCATTTCCAAATAGACACTTTATAACAAACTCTCTATCACAACAATCAATTAAAAAAGTTCACTCCATTGATAGTGAGATTTTTGTAGTTTTTCTTTAGTTTATTTTCCACTATGGACAAAAAAATAGGACTTTGTCCAAAAATCACTATACACGCGCAATAATGTAGACAATAATTTATTGCAGACAAATATTAAACAGTAGAGGATTACATCTTTGATAAATGATATTTTAATTGCATCATTTTCTACATAAAATGATCTAAAATATAGATATTGGTGTAGCCTTTAACAGATAATCCTCCATTCTTTTTGTAACTTGAAATTATCAATTTTCCCCCTAATGCCACCATTTCTTATCTTAGAAATTTGACAAGGTGAATGCTAACGAAATGATTATTTTTAACCACTTGAAGGTTTTGCGACCCAAAAATTAAATAAAGTTGTTTGTTAAACCAAAACAGTTAAGAGTAGATAAGATCCCTGTAATTAAGAACTTGGAATAATTAGATATGCGACCAAGCTGAAAATTAATACTTTTCAAAATCCTTAAACTGCAGCTCTCAATTTGTTTAATCCTACAAGAAAATGAGTAGCAATTTGAGGAAAATGCTAGAATACAAGAAAATTGTTTAAATGTATTAATATCATAACACCACTAATAAATATCACCTAATTACCTAGAACTTGTAGCATTACCACCTTAATTTTTAAATAAATAAACTAATCAATGGTTTTTATTTGTCACAGGGCAAATATGTGGTGTAGATCACCTCTTGTATTAATACAAGAATTGTTTTTTTCTTGGATCAAAGTCTTCTACGTATTTTGAAACTGTAACACGGAAAAGGGCCAACATAATTTTCTTATTACTCAATAACGCATACAAGACTCATATATACAGTCATGTGCAAGGATTGAATATAAAATATAGAATAAGGACATCAATTATTGAAATCTTACACTCCTTAAATTAGAGCATGAAGATTCGTAATACCTAATTTGCCCATAAAAAACTGATATGAATCACGACCAAGTGGTTTGGTAAATATGTCAGCAAACTGTGACTATGCCGGGGTACAAATAGGCCCAATCTTAATCGAGTAAATATGTTAGCAAGCTGCGATTGCGCAGGGTATAAACAGACTCAGTCAAACCGGAATGTAATTTATCAAGAACCAAATGACAACCAATCTCGATATGCTTGATGCACTCCTGAAAAATTGGATTCCGAGTAGTATGAAGAGCAAACTGATTATCACAAAATAAACGAATCAGTTGAGAGAAAGATACTCGTAACTCTTAAAGAAAAGTGGTTAACCAAACCAACTCACAAGTGGTAGTAGCAATCGCATGATACTCCACCTCGGAGAAACAAGATCCCATTCTTTAAGTGCTGAGAAACAAGATTAGAACCCAAAGCAATAAAAAAAAAAACACCAATAGCAGAGTGGTGAATGGAGGGACAACTCACTCAATCAAAATCAGTGTAAGCAGTGAGTTGAAAAGAGCAGTCAAACCAAAAAAAAAAAAAATCCATGTCCCGTTATACCCTTTAAGTAGCGAAGAATGCAATAGACAACCTATAAGTGGATATCAGTAGGGCACTCAATAAATTGGCTAAGATAGTTCACAGAAAAAGTAATGTCAAGCCGAGTAATAGTCAAGTAAATAAGCCCGTCAATAAGATGACAATAAATGCTCGAATCAGGTAAAGGCTTGCCGTCATTGGGACGAAGGTGAAGATTTTGCTCCATGGGAAAAGTGGTAGGCCGAACTCCAAAGTAACTAGAATCCGTTGTCGAGGGCCTTTGTCTGTTGAGATAAGAAAATACCTTCAGAATTATGATTAACCTCCAAACCCAAGAAGTACTTCAAGGTCCTTGAAATGAAACCGATCTACCAGAAACTGTTTAGTAGTAGCAATACTCTTGGGATCATTCATTGTTATAAGAATGTCATCCACATAGATAAGAATAGCAGTGAAAGAAACGCCCGCAATACAAATAAAAAGTGAATGGTCAAACTGTGACTGTCGAAAACCTGCAAAGAGAAGTACCGAAGACAATTTCAAATACCAATTATGCGAGGCCTACTTATGGCTATAAAGAGACTTATGAAGCTTACAAACCTGAGTTTTCCCTGTCATAAATAACATGGAGATAAAATCATATTGTAACGACCCCCAAGCAACTCACTGCTCTACGAGAATACTCAAGAACCGAATACGTAAATAAAAGAATTTTTTTATAAAATATTTTAACAATAAAAGAAAACTTTTGGTATCACGTCACACCAATCACACATGCCACGTCATCAAAATACAGTTGTGTGTATATATATATATAAACATAAGTTGTACATGATAACAACCATAGAGGGGATCACGCCCTAAAAAACAGTACGCATTATGTATAACAGCAATCTGAACAACTATAAGTTTCACAGCATATGTACATGCTGCTAACAAAATAACATTAACAAAACTCCAGTTGAGTTATAGAGCCATTCCATACCATTTCACAAATAAACTCAGTTATCCTCTATTACATGAATTAACCCTGTCGTCCGGTACCTGCTTGAATATATAAATATACGAACATATATGCACGTAGGAGGTAAGAAGCTTGAATGTAACTGATACAATAAAAATGAAAACATACTAAAAATATTAAAAAAATAACACAACCCAATTAA
>MKEJ01030939.1:0-18200 GCA_001753735.1 Embelia ribes
TTCTCCGATATGTTGGGTTGAGGTTGGTTACGGTGCATTATTGGGGCAAAATTGGTACAAGAGACGACACAAAATATGCAATTGATTAGACAGCGGTTGGAAATGGAGCAAAGTCGTTTCAAGAATTATGCGGACTTGCAACGACGTCCTTTTTCGTTTGATGTGGGCAAACATGTATTTCTAAAAGTACCTCTAAAGAAGGGAATTATGAGGTTTGGAAAGAAAGGAAAATTATCCCTGAGATATATTGGTCCTTTCATGATTTTGGAAGCGGTTGGGAAAGTGGCTTATAAGCTTGCGTTGCCACTATAATTGTCAAGTGTTCATCCTGTCTTCTATGTGTCGATATTGCGGAAGTATATTAGGGATCCTTCGCATGTTATTAACTTTAGTGATTTATATGTTAAGGAAGGTGTGTCATATGAAGGGAAACTAATTCAAATTCTCAATGTGAAAGATCAAGTATTAAGGCGGAAGACGATTAGCCTAGTAAAGGTATTGTAGAAGAGTGGCTCAAGTGAGGAGATGACATGGGAGCGTGAAAAGGCGATGCATGAGAAGTTTATGGAGCTTTTTGTTAATTTTGTTATGTTTTATGCTTTATATAGTACATGCAAATTTTAGGGATGAAATGTTCTAACGTGTGGAGGATGTAACGCCCCAAAAAGTTCCGAATAATTTTTTTATTTTTAATAAATAATTTTATTATTTATTTAGTGTTGATATGTCACATTAGAATAAAATATATCATAAGTGTTGTTTCGTTGTTGCGTTGAGTTGTGTTATTTTGTGGAGGTGTTGATTTGTTGTGTTAATATATTAGTTGCGTGGGAAGTTGGCTTTGAGAGTAGTTTTGGTGGTTACAAGTTTGTTTTATGATTGTTGTGGTGAAGTTGAAGTTGCAGGAGGGGTGTCGGCACATCCATTTAGGGTGCCAGTACACCCTAGCCTCAAAATTGAGCAATATTTTTGCTGTTAGCACTAGAGTGGGCTTCTGGCACACCCAGGGGTGCCGAGTGGGGTGCTGACACACCACACAAAAATATATGTTGGTCCAGACTACTTTATGGCAAATCCAGCTCTTATACATTACTTTTTCCTACTTTTTCTCTTCATTTTCTTCATCAGGTTGTAGAAGTGTAAGAGAGTGTGAGAGTGGTGAAAGTGGATTTTAATTCTCAAGTCTTGATTTCATCTAACTTTCGAACTTGTACGTAAAATATTTTTGCGTATTTGATATCCTTATTGCATTAACTACGTGTGGACGTAAGTTTTCTTTCTCTTCTCATTCATTTATCATTTCTCAATTCCAAGCCTCGATTGCTAGTCAAAATAAATTTGATATTCTTCTTCCTCGTGCTGAGTAGGTATTTCTTTATCTATAGGTTCGTGTTAATTCAAGTACATTCGTTAGATCATTTCGTGGGGAAAAGAAGAGGCAATTTTAGGGGTTTTATTTGTGAGGCTTGAGACGTGATTCACTGGCATTGGAGATACAAGTAATCTATAGAATAGCAATGTAATTGTGAGTTTATGCGTGCATCTTAAATTGTAATTTTGGTTGACTTATTGATTTGAATTAGCGTTGCTTATATTGCTTTATTCAACTTATTATTGTTAGTTAGGTTGTATAAAGCACTTGTTGGCATAGAAATCATATTTGCATTCATAATTATACATATTGATTAAAATATTTTGTGTTGAGATAATAAAGGCGAAGTTTGAAAATGTTTTGGCGTTGGCTTTTGATAATGAAATTTTCTGAAGGAAATTCAAAAATGATGTTTTGATGGAAAGTAAAGGAGATCCCTTTTATTTTCCAAGTTTGTAAAATTTGCGAGTTTGTGAGAAAAGTGATGATCCTTATTTGCAAGTCAATTAAAAATGTGATAGTTTAAAATGATGTTTTCAAGATTAATGCATAAGTTTCATTCATTGGGCTGAGTCATTTTATATTCTTCTTTAAGACAAATGCCAACTTTTATTTGTAAGTAAAGATATTTAAACTAAAAAGAAGGCTCGGTGCCTTACCATGAAAGTTGATAAACTTGCACAAGGATTTATCATTGATTGGAGTTACTGAGAGAGAGATGGATCAATGAGGGCTTTGATTGGTATTACTCAGAGAGAGACAGATCAAAGTCTAAAAAACTTGTTTAGATACTAGTCCTATTTATTTTATTATTTGCGTTGTGGTGGGTGAGTTGGCGAGTTTTGTTAGGGATGGCAATAGGGCGAGTTTTCATGGCTACCCGATCCGTCCATAATGATTATAATCCGTTTAAAGTACCCTATTGATTTTTAGATGGGTATGGTATAAAATTTAGATATCCATTAGGGTTTGGTAAGATTTTGGTATTGACTCCTTAGGTGCCCGGTACTCGCTTATTTTTAATAGGGTACCCGATACCCATTATCATATGGGTACCCATTAAATCCGAATAATTAATAAGTTTATGTATATTATAGCTGATTCCATTCTATACATTATTTGATATGTAGTGAAGCTTATAATTTTCTTTTTAATGCAATGCTTTTTTTACTAAATTTATTTTTAAGACATTGATTCGAAGTTGCACTTTTAAAGACAATGATACTACTTGATGCCGAGTCTTTGAATATTTTTTATGTGATTTGTTTTAATGGAACTTTTTTGATATGATTTATTATTATTGTTGTTGTGAAACTAATTTGGTTTAAATAAATTTTCATTTACTAATATACTTTTTTTGTGATTAGATTATATGATTTAGTATTAAGTTGTTCATAATGTACACGCACTAGTCAAATTTTGTAAACGATAGTAGAAACATTTTAATGGAAAATAGCTTGGAAACAGGTATTACAAAACCATAATCAAATTCACTTAAAAATAAGTGGTAAATGATTTGTAAACGAGTACCCGGTTAATAAATGGTAAGGTTTTAGTATTTGATCGGAAAATTTAAACGGATTTGGTTTATGGTTTTACTAAATGATAATGGTTATGATATGACAAAATTTTGAGGGTACCCTACCCATTGCCACTCTTAAGTTTTGTCACATTGGTGTGTGTATGTGTTGGGTTTTGGGGGGAGGAGGGGATGTACATTCATAATTACATCTTGAGGCACCGCATAGTATCACATTTATCGTATTATTGCGTAGGCTAATTCGTGCATTTTCTTTTGTATGTTCTTGGATCATATTTGTGATGTAGGTGCGGAGACGCTAAATAGCCATCCTTCAGGTGCTCAGATGGCCTTATGTTCATATTTTGATGCTAGAGATTATAGCTTTATTTTTGCATTTACCCTCTTATTTCTTGATGTATGATTCGAGGAACTTTCATATATGAATTGTATTTATTTTTGGGCCCAGTGTTGTAACATGATGTATTACCTTCTATTGTAGCCTAATGATGTATTTTGATATTCGGACTAGAATAAAAGTGTAATACTTATTATTCTTAGGAATTTAGATATGTTGTAATTAATTTGTTATTCAAGCATGTAGCTTGTATGTTGTAGTAAACATGGTATTTACATTTGTTATTAGTGTTGACATTATTATTATTTGTAAGCAGGCTATAAGGAGCATATTTCTTTTTGGCACACTCTGATATTGTTATGTTGTAGTTGAAATGTGATAGGTGTATTAGCAATGTTTTCCTTTCCTTTTCTTTCTTTTAAAAATTATATTTTTATTTTCCTTTTTTTAAAAAAGGGAAAATAGTTTACGTCCCCCGAGTCTTCGGAATTCGGGGCCTGATAGGGACATACGCAGTCCACGTGTCTGATAGTGGTATATAGGAGGTGTTGTGATAAGTGGAACATGCAGATGTAGAGCCCTTAAAGTTTCGTAGTCTGAGTAGTTCTCGTGGACCTGCTCCTTCTTCTAGTTTGAGGATGTTGTATGTTCATCCACCCTCTTTTTCTTCTATTTAAGGTACAAGATCGTCTTGTGGTGGTGATGGTGGTGGTGGTTTTTCTTGTGGTAGATTCCAGTAGGGCCAAACTTCTCAGGCTCGTGCTTATGCTATGTCACAGGCACCAGATGTTAAGAGCCTTTGGTAATATAAGGTATACTTTCTTTTCTACTTGGGCACATATATTGTTTGACATTAGTGCATCTTACTCTTTCATTTCTGTACCTTTTGCATATATGTTAGAGTTACTTTTTGAGGAGTTGAGTACTCATATTTATATTGATACTATGAAGAGAATATGTTTCGTAACTATAGTGTGTGTCAGGGGTGTGAGCTTGTGATAGTTGATCATATCTTTGTAGATGATTTTATTGTGTTTGGAATGCTAGAGTTTGATATCTTTATCGGCATTGATTTGTTGTCGCACTTTCATGTCGTTTATTGATTGTGAGTGGAGGCGGGTTTCGATGAAAACTACTTTGACCGCTTTGGCACATAACGAGAGAGCAAGTGAATAACCATTGATATTGAGTTACAGTTGAACCCTTATGGACCAAGTTTGCAAACTCCATCCTCTTTCTCTCCCGATTAGTGCTAGGAAAGAACTCTTTTAAGAACGATCTCCAAAAAACCTCTCAAGTCATACCAACTCGACCATGCACCTTAATGTGACCCTTCCACCACTTGGCGCCTCACTTGGCAAATAGAATGGCGCCGTAGCCATTTGCAAATTCTCATCAACCATGTGAAGCACATTGAATATCCCCTCAACCCCCATCAACCAATGCTCCGCAGCTATCGCTTCCTCATCACCCTTAAAGATGGGAGGATCTATTCATCTGAAATGCAATTGAGCCACCGAGGCTTTTGCCTCCCAGCTAGGTCTATCTTCCACTCTCATACTTTGCGCCAAATTACGCATCACTTATTCCATGGCTTTCAAAAAATTAGAAGGGTCGGTTTGAGCTCCTCCAGCATCATCAACTCTTGTTTGAGTACATGGCAGACACGGGGTCGAGTATCTGAAATCTCTTCCTTATATTCCTCCATACTCGCTTCACTACTTTCTTCCAAGTCAGAAATGCCCTTGGCTTCTCTAATCTCTGCTTCTCGATTCCTAGTACGTCTAGCTTCCACTTCTTTAATTCCATGTCCCCCAATACGACCACTTCGAGTATTGACCCTACGGCCTCTACTGCCACAACGTCTACCACTTCTACCTTGTCACGTTCCCATTCTATCATTCACTTTAAGACACCAACATCAACATAAGAAGACATAAGATTTTCTAACAAATGTCTTTTACGGCACAACACCTTTGCAGCTGGACACAATGCCAACACAAATGTAACATAATGTCAATACTATGAAAAATTTTCAAAATAACTACCAATCATTACCCATGTAATATTGCTACACACACAACTATCCAACAAACAAGCACTTCAAGCTTACTATTGTGAACCCCATACAAACTACCCAAGAGCCATCGAAATTTACATAACTTAATTAAGCTCTAATACCCACCTGTCACGTCCCGAATCCCTAAGACCCATATGGGTGATTGTTTTCCCTTTTTAAAGAAAAGGAAAAAAAATATAGGTTTTTGAAAATAATTATAAACGGGAAAGCCATAGTAAACTGCTTCTTTCATAGTGTTCAACTATAACAATTTAATATCAGAGTGCGCCCAACAATTACTTACTATAATCTGCTTACAATAAGTATATCAATACTGAATAACAAAAGTAAACTTCGTGTTTTCATTACATATAAGAGCAAACTACTCGATACAATAAGATGCATATTACTCATTTGTTCATACCCAATACATAACTCAACGTAAGGTAACAACAGCTGGTAATACGCAAAATAATACATCATCATCATCATCGTCAAATACACCAACTACCATAACTAATCTATACCTCGAAATAGGTACAACAATATATATAAGGCAACAAAATATAATACCAAAATTAAGCTTCACAACTATCTACAAAGAGTTTGTCCGAACACCTCAATGGCGACCATCAATCGCATCAACGCCTATTACATAATTTATATGACAAATATGCAAAAAAGAGATATACAAGTTAGATTACTAATAACACAATAAACAAGATGTTATGCAATACACAGAATGTGTTGTGTAATCCAACAATGACAAGGTGCAATGCTACCCACACACCTAAACCTAACAACCCAACAATCCTCAATAACTCAATGCAATGCAATGCAATATAGGACGTGTGTCTAATCTACTTTGATCCGCCTCTTTCTTAGTGACGCTAATCAAAATCTTCATTGATCCACCTATCTCTTAGTGATGCCAATCATTGGAATAAGGCGTTGAACCTTCCCAATAATACACACACAAATCAACACAGTCCGAATAACAACATCAAAGACTCAACCCCAATGTATGCGACGCAAGCAATAAGTCATTTTAAAATAGCGTTCAAAACTTTTCAGAATTCGTATCCATATCAGTTGCTCATTATCGAGCCTTCTCAAAATATGTCACATTTCCATCCGCAAAGCATTTAGTACAACTTCTTAATAAAATCATTTCAATATCAATTTCATTTTGAAAACAATACTTTTTTCAATAGCAAATGAAAAATATTTCCCAATGTCCACTTGTTTACGAATGCGATACATAATGTATATGTATGAATATCAGTGTTATAATACTCATATACTTTTCATTAAAACTAGCTACTATAATGTAGTGAAAATAAGTATATAAGAATAGCATGAACCAAACATAAAACCAGCTCAAATTAACACTTATCAAACATTTACATAGACTCAAGTTTATGTTGCCATTTTATAGTCGGCTCATACCCAGATTCACGCTAGAAGTCACCCAGAAACCTCTTATCAAAAAGCCCCAATTTCTCATCTATTCGCCTCCCGATTGATCTATCACCCGGACTCAAAACAATTCAAACCTAGAGAAGAAAATACTCTACTCATCAAGAGGAAAAAGAATATCAAATTTAATTTCATGTACAAATAATACATGAAAATCAATGAATAGTAAACGAACGAGACAAAGGACAAGACTTACCTCAAAATTTTCCTCACGCTTCAAGGATCGAGAATCTACAATTATTTTTCAAGTACAACCTCAGCTACTAGATGAACCCCCCACAACAAGATTGAACTCTTTGAAATCCCCCACAACCTCTCTCTTTCTAACCCTTTTTCCCGAAATTGGGAAAATAAAGGACAAAAAGTACTTTAAAAGTAAAAAAGAAATGGGGTCTACGCTATCTGTGGCGTCCATCGACCCTAAGTTGGCCGTCCGCCGACATCTAATGCTGGACACCCCATCGAGCACTCTTTGGACACAGGGGAAAACATTTAGAAACAATTTCGAGTTTGGACCAAACATACATTCCTTGGAAACATTTGTCTGTCGTCTTGTCCGGTAGCTCAACCCGTCCGACAGATTATCGGATGTTCTATTTTCAACAACTCCAAGATTGGCCCACAACCTTTTCTTTCTATTAAACAAATATCTTCTTAATACATTATTGCATACCATAGTTATACATACGATTATCCATAATATACAATATTGCCACAGACAAAATGCAACACATCGTATATATATGTATTAAAAGGAAAAATTAACTCTGAATTTCCAGGACATTATAAAAATAAAAATAGCATGCATATTGTACGGGTTACAAATTATTATGCTATTTTCTATATTATTGATACATGTCTGATTAATTTCATGATACATATCTCACTAATTAAGAATTTTTACAAATAAATATATTAAAAAATATTGTAGAATTATTTCTAGCAATCCATGATTCTTCATCAATATACAAAATATTATCCTAATAAAATTAAATTTTTAGAAATATTATCATATTAGTACTTCCAACAAATTTAAATCTAACCTAATATATATTATTTTGAAAAACTAATATTGCAGTAGAATTCTATCAAACCTAAATTTATTGAAAAAAATATAAGGCAACTTGGATTAAAAAAGAAAGATATCATATCAAATTAAGATGAAAATTTATCTATATAAATATTATAAAAAACTAAAACTAACAATAAAAAAAAATATTATACATGCAACTTGTGTATCACGTGAGCTACACTCTAGTTAATTTTATTAACACCGAATTAAAATAAACCACTAAGTAGTTATTGGATTTGTTTCTATTTTCATCCAAAATCATATAAACAAATTTAGAACAATCTTGCCAAGAGAGAAGTATAAAGAGGACTCGAGATTTTTATTTCAAATGAGAAGAGGAGAGGGGAGGGTTTGTTTGGAGAGAAAATGGTTTAACAAATAAGCCTATGACAAAAATGAGATCATGCAGATCCGACCGAATGGTTAACATACTAAGTAACTGTGATTTTCATTTAATTGGAACCACTTCATCGTTTGATTGATTTTAAATTGGACCATTGATTCAAATTTTAAATATTACTTTATATTGCAAATGGTAAAATCTAATTTTAATACATATCAAATGTGAATAGAAAAAATGGACATACGTTCATCGAACATTCACACCAGCCATTGTCATTTAATTTTTAAATATGAGTTTCTGAAAAATCATTTCTCTTACATAATAGAGATTCACACGATCCTTTTTTATTTAATTTCTAAATATAATTTTTTAATAAAACTATTTCTCTTGCATAATAGAGATGGGTCATTTTTATATTTTCTAAACAAACTGTATATACGATTATGTAATCTATATATAAATATAAATTAAATTAAAAAAAAATTATTTCTCCAATAACTTGATGTGTCTTTTTCTTTTAACAGAATTTAGTAAAAAAGTGTGAATTTCGTTTTCAAGTCGAGAAAGTCAATGAGTAATTCTAAAAAATAAAATAAAAAATAAAAAGAGTGGATTGACATTATATTATATTATATAATATTTTTGATAGGCTGCTTGAAAAGACAGGGGGTGATTATTCTAATAATATTTTCACCAATCAATCTTAAGAGCATTTTCAATCACAATCAATAAAATAATTACTCAAAATATATTTAAATATTTAATTTACTATTTTAGTTAGCAACTTTTTAAAATTTACTCCAACTACATTATCTATTTTAACTAATTACTCAAACAAAAATAGGCGGTGATATGAGACAAAGAGGGAGAAATAAAAAAAGAAAGTGGAAACAGCAAGATGGAGTAATTGATGCGAGAGAATATGAGTAAGAATTGTGACAAGTAAAATAGAGAACCAATTATTGAACAGTCAGACCCAATATTTTTGTATTGACTCAACCAAACAGCCGCAAAAATTTATTTGTTAAGTGGTTTGGGGGATGTTCTAACCTACTGATAGATACAGGGAAAACCAGGCTACAACTGGGTAGATGCAATGGGCATTTGCTCTGTCTTGGCTGTTCTCAAGTTGACTTCGACTGCCCCAACTTTTTCACCGACTCTCTTATTCGGACCTCCTCAACCGATAAACCGTAGCCCCACGATCACTCACCAAAAAGGTCCCCTCTTCCTCAGCCGTCCGATTACTACAATTCGCAGGAGTCTAACGCCAACAGCGACCATGCTGGCGGAGAACCCCCTGGTGAGTGATGTCATGGCCGCCGCATTGAGCGGAGGAGTGGCTCTGTCTCTGCTTCGATTGTGGGAAGAGACCGCCAAACGACAAATATTTGACCAGGTTAGAATTATCCTTTTTCTTTTCTCTTTGCCTTTTTCCCTTTTGTCTAGTTTTGTGCATTTTCTTTGTTACTCTCTCCGTTTTTTATTAACTGACTCCATGTAGATTTTGTTTGGTTTAATACTATTAAGTTTTGCTTTAGAAAACTCATGTTGTATTTGTTAGTTTTTGTTGTTTTAATCCTATTAATTACTCAATATATTAATTAAATTTAAGAATTTAATAATAAGTAATATGGTAAAATAATACTGTTTTGTGACATTCACGAGACTATTTAATAGCCTTCTCAGTATGAAACAGATGGAGTATTTGATGGGAAAATGATTGGTGTCAAAAGCTGCATACAACTGGCTCAAAGCTTTTAGCATTTTCAGGGCAAAATAGTGAACAAGCTAAGTTTAGAAGGAAATTGCAACCACATTATAGCTTCTAAGTAAATAAACTAGCTTTATTTTGTCTATGGTTAGCTTAAAATTTGTAGTTTATTTAGGCCAAAATAAAAAAAAAATGCCGAGATTAAAAGTTGATTAGTCAAATGTAGTCTAACTATTAAACAAAAAAGAAAAGTTTGAGCTTAAAATCTACAACTAAACTAACCCTTAGTTGATCTTCAGGTATTCCACGAGTCACACTATGAACATCCATACTGAACTTTAGGGGCTTAGGGATGAGCACACCAGTGCATCAGATGCTATTTAAGTAATATTCTGAAAGATAGTGAATTTGCTATAGTGATCCTTTCTGAACTACAGAACCACTGTTAACACCAGTAGTACTTTTAATTTAGGAAATATTCAGTGAGAATCCACTAAACTCCATCTCGGTTTTAGAGTTTGAGGTACAATGACCAACTTTAGGATTAAGAATGGGTAAACTGGTGAGAATACCTTTAATATATATATATAAACTATTAACCTCTCCAGCATCACCACGTCGAGCTCAATTAAAGGTATTCTATATATGGACAACCAGTGTACGAAGTTCTTGCATTGCGGTGTTTGGAATGGTGAATAGTCTAAAATTCAAAAATCTGGAACTTCAGACTCTGAGGAGAGAAAGTGTAAGGTTTTCTTGTCTTTTGGCTTCAGGAAAGCGTGGAAATTTCTTTTTTCTTCTTGTGTTTTTTTTTTTCAACGCAATCAAAGTGGAATTGCGCCATACAGGGTGGAAAGGTAAATTTTGATTTAGAAGTATTTGCTGATGTAAGTTATCAGAAGGCGCTTCAGTTTAAGAAACTAGCCTAGGGTTCAATGACCTTGTCCCACTACAAGGCTAAATTTCCGTAGGCAGACTTTCAACACACATGGTTATGGATGAAATAAATACTGCAAGGAGTTACGACTTTGAGGTAAAGTCAAAAGTTTGCAACTGTGTATTGGCCTTAGAACTGAAAATACTTTTGGTTAAGTCATAAAAATAAAAAGTTTGCATAGTAGAAAGAGGTGAATATGAACAAAACAAAAGGCCGGCTCAAGGGAATCAATTTACAGATAAACAAGTTAGTGATCCAAAGTAAAGTAAGCAAGGCACTGCTAAACCTCATTGCAAAAACAAAGCGATGAACTCTCTTGAGATCAACCTTGTCATCTTGATCTACTACCTTTCCTGCCCTGGACTTCCTCAGCAAATAAACCATAGGCCCATGATTGATTACTCATCAAAAAATTCCCCGCGTTCTTAGCCATCCGATTACTACACCTGCTGTTGATTCCCGTATCTGATGCCAGCAGCGATCATGCTGGTGGATTAACCCCTAGTGAGTGACACCAGCTACCGCATATAGCGGAGGACTAGTTTTGTCTTTACTTCATTTGTGGGAGGAGACCATCAATCGACAGCTATTTGACCAAGTTAGTTGTTGGATGCCCTTTTCTTTTCTTTTTACTTCTTTCTTTTTCTTTACTCCTTTTGTCCTTTGGTTTTGTGCATTATCTTTATTATTTAATGGGAAAAGATTGATGAATATTGATTTATTAGTTATGCTAACTGAGGTTGATTTTCAGATTTTGGAAAGGTTAGGGCACTTTCACTGGAGTACATACTTTCAATGCCTAATTTTAGTCCCTGTGATTCAAACTTTAAATGAGACTGGAATTTAGAGAATTGCTACTTACTACCACTTCAATTTAATAGTAGAACTGAAAGGAACAGTAGTCTTATTTCAACGGGAACATCAGTTTACTATTGATCTTATGCTTCTTGATCTTTGAGATTTTGATTTGCTCTTGGTAGGGACTTGAAATTAAATGGATTCTTCCGATAACTTCAATTATTTCAATTTATGAGAATCAATGCAAGTAATGCTTGGCTAGCACTATTTGTTGAATGATTGTGAATATGTCTTTTATTCTTATATATACAGCAGATGGTCTAATGTGTTGAGTACAAAACTTTTATGTAAAAGATTATTCCCTAGTTGCTGCCAACTTCCTTTAAGCACTTTTGCCTAAATTACAACATGAATAAGTTATCTTACTCATTGCAAAAGTTACTCAAGGAACTTCTTGCAGGTTCGGGATTTATCAACAGGCCAGCTTTTGCATTGTTACCTCTGAGTCAAAAAGGCTTAATGAAAGCTTATTAAGGATCAGTAAAGAGTATTAGATTGTCAATTGTGGTTATTTTCGAACTCTTGGGGCCGCTCAAATCTTAGTGGCTAAAACCGTAGAGGGTTTTAACTCAATTAGGATGTCAACACTTGCTTCCACGTGACTGATGATGGTCGAAAGAGGCATGATATAAATGGCAACGACGGTTTAGCCGGCAGGTGTGATTGTTCACCAGTGAACAAACCCCGTGACAATCAATGATTGGAGAGATCTAAAAGTTCTGAATTTTTTTATCAATGATGGTGGTTATAGAAACATTGGAAGAAACTGGAAACAGATTGGGCTCTTGTACAAATATGTTGGACAAAAATATGAAAGATATAAATAGATAGTCAATAACCTGACCAATAGGGTGCATTTGCAATCAACACTAACGTTGAAAGGGATCCACTCTTTCCTGGAGAACTTACTACTTATGAACACCCGATGAGATTGTAATTCTAAAAGTAAGGAGAAAGTCTAAAAAGATTAGATAACCAAAGGTAAACCTAAACTTTTAGATTTGATAATCCCAAGATAAATAACTACGCAATATGTTTTGCATCATTTGCTCAATGTGGTAAATGATTAGAGAATGATTTTAAGTTAAGTTTCTTTTTTTCCTTATTCTTCAACCAAGCCTTAATCCCAATAATTTGGAGTTGGTTAAGAGGTGTCTGCCTTGAGGACTTTACAGGAGGTCACCCATTCTAGTAATATTCTTGCCAAAGCACGTTCCTACAGTGTAACATGAGGACTTTCCACAAGGTCAACCTATTCTAGACTCCTAGTACTATTCTAGCTCAATCATGCTTAGCTTTGATTTTTGATGGGATCCGGTTCATAAGTTTTGGTATCATCTCACCCATTTATGCAGGACAATTTCCAAGGTATCATTTGCCCCTGATGTGCCATATGTGTTGTAGTGATTTTTCTTTATTGACTTAATTTTACTAAGTCCGGGACTATTTCAGGGGTTTATCCTGCAAGTATGGACTGATAGTTGTGAATAACATTTTGTTTCATAAATCATTTATCTTCTGAGAACATCTTATTACCTTAAATATAACTTTTAATTTTATATATTTAAAATTTTGTGTTAGAAACTGAATCGGAAGCTTGTCCATGTGAGCGTGGGGTTAGCTTTCATGCTTTTCTGGCCACTGTTCAGGTAAGATTTGATTGAGAGGAGAAGCTCTTGGTTGAGTCTCTCTCAATTTTCTTTCTGATTGATAAACTTGTGGTTGCAGTTCCGGTTGGCGGGGAGCTTTTCTAGCAGGGCTTATTCCTGGGGTAAATATAATAAAGATGCTTCTTATTGGACTTGGTATATATAAGGATGAGGCTACAGTCAAATCAATGAGCAGATTTGGAGACCGCAGGTTATGCATCTGCAAGAAAAAGTGGTTCAGCATGCGTGCACTCTTGTAGCTAACCTTTTGTTAAAGTAGAGACCCTTCATAGATTTGTTTCCAGGATTAGGTTTTTTGCTTGCGTTTATTTGGTTTTATTAGAATCTGAGTTTGCGTAATTTGGATTAGTTTGTTTTCCTTGTGACCGTGGATTTTTGGAAAGAAAAGAGTTATTTTCTATTTCAATCAACAAATTCTTGCCCTAGACATTGCTTGCATAAAAATTCCAGAATCAAGAAAGCTAAAGTTTGCATCAAATTGCTTAAAAGTTTTTCAGGTGTATAAGAACATTTCAACTGACCTATCTCCACATTACTTTACCTATTGATCAATGGTGTAACCTTTTAAATGTTGCCTAACGTTTAATCTTTGTTCCATTATCAGGGAAATTCTCAAGGGACCCCTGTACTACGCTGTCACAATTACTTTTGCTTCTGTTATTTTTTGGAGAACTCCTATTGGAATTGCAGCTATCTGCAACCTTTGTGCTGGAGATGGTAGTTCTTTGTCTTTTAGCATTTTTTCGTGCAAGGCTTGTTTGTTGCAAGTTTACAAGCAAAATTCTTAATACTGTTTCCAATAAAACCCTTGTCTTTTGTGGCTGCCAAGTTTTGTATCAGTTTCCATGTTAAGTTCAAGTTGTTAGGTTGGCATGCTTTTTAACACTATACAGTTTTGCTAAACATGAAAAGTTCGTAAATAAATAAATAACAAACTTCTTGTTGATTGGTTAACTCTTCAGCATGCTTTTTATGTTTCAATTTCAGAGAACCTTTTTTACCTTCTATTTTTAGTTCACCTTTTTCAGTTACATCATATACAGTTTTAGTCTCCATTTAGTCGTCGTAAAATGTGCGCTGGTAAAATATTCATCCCGAAGCATCTACTTTTATTTGTCATCCTTTTTTTGATTGTTTAAAGTTTTACCAGAAACATTTAGTACCAAAGTTAAAGGGAGGCTTTGCATGGGACGTTTTGAGTAGTTGTTCCAAATCCGTAATTTGAAAACATCTTTCTTTTTGTTTCTTTTTTTTTTCCAGGTTTAGCGGACATTGTTGGAAGGCGGTTCGGAAATCAAAAACTTTTCTATAACAAAAACAAATCTGTTGCTGGCAGCATTGCTATGGCAACTGCTGGTTTCTTAGCATCTATCGGGTAACTTCTGCACGTGTTCCATTATGAGTAATTTCCAGAATTTGATCCATCATGGCTGATCAAATAAATGTGTTGGTGCAGGTTTATGCATTATTTTAGCTTGTTTGGATATGTTCGAGGGAGCTGGGAGATGACTTTGGGTTTTCTGATCGTGTCTCTTGTCACGGCACTGGTAGAATCCCACCCTTTTAGCACTGAGCTCGACGACAATCTAACTGTTCCCCTGGCTTCTGTTTTGGTGGGCTACCTTGTATTTTAGTTTTTATTTTAAAAAAAAAATGTTTTATATTTATTTTGTATAGGATTTGGTATGTAAAGTGGAGAGACCCATTTACGAGAAAGAGTTTTCTAACACCTTTAAACAGGTGTGGAGGTGAGGCACACTTTTAGGCTACGTAAACAGGATCTAATGCGAGTAATTAGAAAACTATTTATGTAATTTTTTATTGATTGATTTTGTTTATGTGGCTATTCATGTAATTTTTTATTGATTGATTGATTGATTGTGTTTTAGTTTTTAATTTTTAAAAAAAATGTTTTATATTTATTTTGTATGGCATTTGGTATGTAAAGTGGAGTGACCCATTTACGAGAAAGAGTTTTCTAACATCTGTCAATGCATTTGTTGTTTATTAATAAAATAAAACTTTTTTAGCACTGAAAGCATAACTATGTGCTAATGTTCACCTCGCTAGACTTTGGAAAAAGTCCAATCTAATTTCACATAAATAAGATTAAATGGATGTAATTAAAAAAAAAATTAATTTTTTATTATTAGATTCTATTTATATGATTATAAAGCATTACCTCGGATTTATTAGTTTGTTAAATGGGCTATGGTTACCATCATAATTTTTTCTAACCAAAATTTTTTGTGTAAAATTTTTTATTTAAAATTTTATTATTAAATTTATAATGTAATTTTTTTTTAATGTAGATTTAACCATCTCTATAAATTTTATATTACTTATATGCCTTTTTCGTCTTCACTAAGGATATAAAGTATGGAATTGTAGAAAAGAGAAAAAATATCAAATTTTGCTACTGGAGAAGAGAATATTTGGGAGGTATCAATCAATCTACCAATTTTTCGGAAAGAAAAACTTATGATGTGGTTAGGTTCCATCCGTAAAAACATAAATGATCATACCCCCTTTTCCTCCTTATGTAAGGAAGTGGTGTACAAAAAATAATACTAAAAAACAATCATGTCAAAATTTGATTGGGTCACATCCTTGGAACCTAATATAGCCGGTGGTTAGTAGCTTTGTGGCCTATTTGCTTTTTCTCTTTAAAATAAAAATAATTTTTTTTGCATTTTTATAATATAATAAATGACTTTAAATATGTATAATAAAAATTTATATACTATATATAGAATTAAAGCTTACAAAATATATTTAATAAGGAGATCTATCTTAATATATAAATTTAATTTTTTTTTTACATATAAGTTGTCAATACTTTATTTGTATAATTTTTACTATATTGCTACGTGTACTTTTTATTTTCTTGGGACTAAATAAGCAAAATAAATAAATAAATTTGTGTTTAACTCACAAAATACAGTAAATCTTATTAAATTAAAGAACACCATTATCCTAATCATTGTTTAAATAATAAATAAATTATAAAATACCAAAACTAAAATTCAAAATTAATATTTTTTTATGTGATTAGTATATCAGTTTCACACTAACACAGCATATGACTCATGCATGGTACAGTAGACTAGTATATAAATATGTGTATTATACCGTTTTAGTTGTATCAAAACATAATAAATCTTTAGTTTACATATATACATGTATACATACATACATACATACATACATATATATATATATATATATATATCATACATTCTTTTATAACTTCTATAATATATAGCAAGCTATTATACTTGTACATATGTATCACATAAAATTAGGAAAATATATCCTATTATATGGTATACTTATATACTATAATACATCTTTTTATTACAATATTATATACTTGGATGATTTTTTTTTGGTTGCCAAACAATGATATCATTGTGTTAGATATAGCAATTGGGTTAGCGGAAACGACATGGCTATGAATGAGAAGCTATTAAATCCTGTTGACATTTACAACAAGGAGTTTTTATGCGAGAATGAGCCAATTGATTTTATAGGTAACGGATTTCCACGTTGTAATGGATGAAATGTATTTCAATCCCAAAAGAGTTCTATATAGAACTTGGTGTTGTACATGATACTACACGGCCGAGGGTTACAAGACTCGATTTGCAGTGAAGAGTACTATTGTTGGCAAAAAAAGTTGTAAAGCCCTAAAGAAAATTTTTTTTTTTTTTTACAAACTTGTGTACTCACATGTTTAGTTGGGTGTGAGTTGTTTCAACAACTCAATGATTCATTTTGATGCAAAATTCACGTGGAAAGTAGATTGGATCTAATTGTGATGGTTTTATATACTTTTCCTTATGTTAGATGAGCAACTAACATTTGAGAGACAACAAAGAAGAGAGGTGAGAGAGAGTGCTTTTCCCTTTGAGCAAAATTCGATCATTCTAAGAGGAGGAGAAATCCAAATGTCGTACTGTAATTCTCGTCGATATTTTCTAGATTTGTTTGAATTGATTTATGGATGAATCGGTATATCAAATCTCATATTTATGAGTATTATCGTTTGTTTTTCAGTTTTTCAATATCGTATTTAGTTAGCTATTTCTGGCATCTTTTCTGAGCTTTTTGAACACCCTTTAACATTCGGATTAGGTACACTCCAAAATTTGAATCTTATGCTATTGAATTAATAAAAAAAAATTAGTTCTGAGGTTGTTAAAACCGATTAAAAACTTATATAAAATTGAAGATGAATTTTTGTCTTCTCTAGAAATCCAATGCAAATCAAGCATTTCGGGCACTGATTCGACCAATCTATGGTTCAAATTAAATTATACTCAAAACACAAAAATCTTAAATAAATGAAATATCTATCTAGCTAGAAAATTTAAACTCAATTGGAGTTGCAATTTTAGAAATATGTCCAACATTTCAAGCTACTATCAATTTGTCTTTTTGAAATTGTGGTGCTATTTGAATATTTCGGACAGTATTTTCACCCCTCCATGTTAATAATTAAATTTTCCTCAAAACATAAAAGTTATAAATAATTGAGACATCTTTCAAACTGTAAATTTTGGATTTAAAAGTATTTATGATCGGAGAGACATAGTCAATAAATCTAGCAACTGTCAATATGTCTTTCTGAAATTTTGGTGCTATTTGAACACTTTAGGCACTGTTTTTATCCCTCTACGTTTGAATAAAATTTCCTAAAAACATGAAAGTTGTATATAGATGATATACACTTCTAACTGTAAAATGTGGGCTCAAATAGATTTACAATTTATGAGATATGGCTAAAACAACAAACTATCAACCCTTAGACAAATTT
>MKEJ01030950.1:0-22044 GCA_001753735.1 Embelia ribes
TTAACCCCTAATAATTGAAAGGGTAATATAGGTAATTCAGTTTATATTGTAATGATTGTTATGTCCTAAAATACAATTATTTGTGGACGGAGGGAGTATATGATTAGATGTTAAGATGAAATGTGTAATACAATTCCACATTGTAGTCTACATATGGCACCAAACAAGTAATTGCAAGGAAGATAATGATCACAAACAAATAATGCCTTTCAATCCTATTCTAAAAATTCAGCCTGCACCAGTGACTCTAAATCCCAACTCAAAAATTGTCGAGCTAATTTTTAACTTGAATACCAAAACAATGTATTAATATCTTGCAATAAACCAAAGCATTGCACAATATCAACTCAAACATAAAGTAGGAACATTAAGTGCATGATAGCTAGTAGTCATAATGAGTGGCGCTTACCTTCTATCTATCTCCAATAATATTGTAACCGCCGACAAAACGGGGAGAAGTTTCACCAAGAACATCAGGCACTCCACCGCCTAGCCCATAACGAAAAGAACCAGACCCTTCTCTCTCCGAGTTTGCCAAGTGCCAAGTGGGCTCCCTGGAAACTGAACCACCACCATAGATCTCAGAAAAACCCCTATCATAACCACCATTTGATTGAGCATAAGATGAAGAAAGGGGCCCACTAGCTATAACATCACGTCTAAAGCCAACACCACCTCCCAAACTATAGCTCGTATCACCACCTCCATAACCAAGATTGCCAGCATGACTAGAAATATTACCTGCTCCTCTCTGTGGTGAAATTCTAACAGTTCCCCAGTTAACACCACTATTGCTCCCACTTGACCCTATATAAGCACTGGAAGGAGTTGAATTGATTGCATTATTTATCCCTCCATTTCCCCATAAGTTATGAGTTCCTGAGCTAAAAAAAGAAGTGTCTCCCCTGCTCATGTTTCCATAACCAATTGAATTCTCAAGCCTGTTTGAGTTACCAATATAATGAGGGTTCGTCCCACGTCCATAGTTCACACCACCATTAAAATTTGGTCTTCCTCCAAAATTGGGGTTTGGCCCAGGTTCAAAGTTCAAGTTCAAGTTCAATCCCATTCCGTAACTATTTCCAAGTGGGCCAAATGCATTTCGAGCACCGGTGATGGGGCTATCTAATCTAAGGCCATATCCTCCAATTGAATTAGGAGAGTAACCCCCTGGAGTGTACCCAATCAGAAGGTCATTGATCTTATTTACACCATAGTTGTAGCAACTAAGTGAACTTCGACTAGGACTAGATAGCTCTTTAGGGACTGCTCGTTTAACCTCCACCATCTTCCCATGAAGTTCATGGAAAGTTTTGAACAGAACTTTATCCACTGCATCTTCCAAGTCATAAGTAATGAACCCAAAGCCTCTTGGTCTCTGGGTGTTGTGGTCATACATCACCACAGCATCGGTAATGGTACCAAATTGCTCAAAGTAGTTTTTGAAATCACTCTCGGTGACGGTGGAAGCAAGGCCTCCGACGAATATCTTCTTAGTACGTAATGGACCAGGAGAGCCTTGGATGCTACTACTGCTTCTACTGATCACTGAGGAGTTGTCATCTCTTGGGACAGCTCTTTTGGCCTCAACCTGAAGAACAAGAATGGATTTTATAAATACAAGACTAAAATGAAGGTCCAGTCTAGTGTAACAAGTATAATTGTAAGGAAAATAATGATAAATGGCATATTATAGTAGATACGCAAAGAATGGCCTTCAAATGGAAAACGATGAAATACAAGAAACTTAAGTTGAATCATACATTACATTTGCCCATAGCAAACTAGGAATAAGAGCAACAAGAAAAAGATATTATGATTGACAAAGAGCGAATTTTACGTGAAAATAAAGTTCTAGAATCCTACATTGTCGAACAAATAAATAATCAAGCACATAACGAAGAGAAAAACCAGTAAGGAATCGAGTAGTGAGACAGCTTTGGAATTACCATTCTACCATCAATGTTGTGTTTCTCCTTGATGACTCTCTCAGCAACTGCCGGATCGGAGAAGACAACAAAGCCGAAACCACGAGCACGCCCAGTGCTCCGATCCTTCATAATAACAGCTTCTAAGATTTCACCATAGCCACCAAAGTACTCTTTCAAACGTTCTTCAGTCGTGTCCCAAGAGATTCCACCGATAAACAATTTTCCCATATCGGATTGCATTTTCCTAATTCCTACACGAAATTGAATACTCTAGTCAAACAATTTCCAATTAAATTCCATAATATGACAATGAATTCAAGCTCAATTACAAGTTAAATCTTCAATTACCAATACCAAAGCTTCACCTAGTAAATATCAGTTAATTTCCAGTAACAATATGAACTCAATCATATACAAATGCAGATCAAAGCAAATCGAATTAACAACAATCTTACCTTGCTTGAAGAAGTAAACAAAGCCCACAAAGTAAGTATTTCTCTTTTTTATCGGATTAAAACAGGAACATCAGATCCTTCACGATCAATACAAGCATCAATTCCCTGTTTAAAAAATGAACTAAAACAGTACAAAAATTCCCAAATCAAGATTTTGAACAAAACCCACCTCCGATCAGAGAAAATCCAGATGATAAATCTGTAGATTAACTAAGATCTGATGAGAGAGAGAGTCAGTAAAGAGCTGTGACCTTTATAAATTCTTCAACCTTTTTTGTTTTTTAAGTAAAACAAGAGAAATTACACAGGGGATGTAAATGGGAGGATGTGTTTTTAAGAGACAGATATAAAGAAATAGATATACTAAATTATATATATATATATATGTGTGTGTGTGTGTATCAAAGTTTCGATCTTTTGGTGGTAGCTTTTAAGCCTCAGCTTCTCTGCTTTCTTCATTATAAATTGGGACGCATTTGGCTGCCCAGCTATTGCTTTTTTATTAAGTGGTTTTTTTTCTCAATAACTGCAACCAAACACCCCCGTAAGGAAGAAAATTTGCCCTTTTTTCTTCGTGGGTTAGAAAATTTTACTTCATTATATACAATTGAGACGATTCTGTTTCCGATTGTCCAAAGTTAATTGCACACTTTCGGTTTTGGTATAATTTAACCATTACAAAATTTAGTTATTGTCATTAGGGGTTATAATAAGACAAAAACCTTTAAAAATAGATTTGATCATTTGCAATCTATTTCAAATTTAAAAATTCACTTTTTGACTTCAAATAAAACCATTTGCTCTGTCAAACGATGCAATTATTTGTGGACGGAATATAAGAATTTGAATTTCTGAAATCCTTTTGGATTCTCATTTTCTCAAAAAAAAAAAAAAAAAACTCTTTAGTTTTATCCCTTCAAGTACGTTTGACATTTTTTATCTCTTGCCTTGTATTTAAGTTAATGTACATTAATTTTGTTTTCATATTCTTTAAATAATTCTTCCATCATTGTGCAGATTACAGAGTTGGAGGGGCATACAGATTTGGTTACTTCGATCATAGTGGTACCAGCTTCAACACCTGCTAGTAAAATATTGAGCTTTTGTTGGACTGCTTCGCTCGATGGCACAATTCGATATTGGGACTTTTCGGTGGCCGAGTTGATGAAGACTATTAACATTAAGCTTCCGATTTATGCCATGGTAATTTGTCGTGTTAGTTATTCCCTTTTGTAAATTTTGGGATGGTTTTTGGATATAAATATTATTGGGTTGAGATGAAAACCCAATATCGTAACTAGGTGTGAGAACTCCTCGTCTTTCTGCAAAGCTTGAACTTTTTAATTGGGAAATGTTATAATACAAGTCTAGGGGTTTGGTTAATTATCTACTCAGGCTTTTGTAGACTATGATTTCTGACAAACCATTATCGTATTTCCAAAATTTTGTAAGTTTTTTGTTTCATGTTTGAATATGGGCTTCTTCATTTTCTTTTTGTTGGTTTCTAATCTTTGGTTTTTTCTTGATTGACTAGCAAGAATATCAATTTGTGTATTTAATTTTCAGCTAATTCCCAAGTTTCATGGTCATTCTTTGGAGGAACAAGACAAAGTACCTGATCTTTACGCTTATGTTTCCGTTAGAGTCCCAAATGTAGTAGATGGTGCACAAAAGTATATGCTTGGACAAATTAGGAAGTGCAACTTGACTAAATCTCGTCTTGTCGGTGCTAATACTGTGGCAGAGGTACTTTTTGTGACACTCTGATCTATTTATAATCATTTATTTTGTTGATTTTCCGTTGTCTAAATTCAATAGGGCATTCTTTTATCTATCTTTTACCATTTTTCATGATATGTTGCTGTTTTAACCGTGTCTATTTTATAATTGACGTTTTAAAATTTGATGGAATTTCAATCTCTCCTGACTTTGGAATCTTTTTTCATGATACTAGTTACTACTACTGGCCCCGTGGAATTTTGCTTTTCTTATGCCTCATATATTGGACAAGTATCAAATATTTACCTGCTTTATGATTACTTGCTAAAATTTACGTTGTGAATTCTTTAGTTGCTTTTCCTCATCTTGTTTTGCTATCAATTTCTATGTTATGCCTTTGTGTTTCTCAATTTTTCTTTTGATCATTTTGCAGACTGAAAAACCTGAGCTCATGGTCGTTTCTTCCTCTGGGAAATATTTTGGACTTTGCGACAAGCGCAAGCTTCGGATATGGAATGTCCCAGCAACAGATGCTGATCGTGTAGTGATTAAGAATATGAAGTTGCATCATACAAAAAATTTGACCACTCTTTCTTTTCATCCCACCGAGAGAATTGTAGCAGCGGGTGATGTAACTGGAAGGATCTTAATTTGGAGAGGTTTTGGTGGGAGGGCATTTTCGGGAGGAGGCAAATTGATGAAAGGGGGATCAAAGGACAATGATGAAAGGCCTGGGGTGAGAGGGGATGGTGATGCTGAATCTTGCACCACATGGCATTGGCATTCATCTGAGGTGAAGCTTCTCTTTTTTTCTTCTGATGGAGCCTATCTATATTCAGGTACGCCTTTTAGTTTTTTACAGTAGTCGCTGTTTACGATACCAATTCTTATTTGCTCCTCAGCAGCCATTTACTTTTACCCACAAGGCTGTCACAGATTGTTGTTGCTTAAAAATTAACTTTTTTTTTACCCACATTCAGGTGGAAATGAAGGGGTTCTTGTGGCCTGGCAGCTAGAAACAGGAAAAAAGAAATTTCTACCGCGAATTGGATCACCTCTTCTATTTTTCATTAGTTCCCCAGATCCTTCGCTTTCCTCCGTAAGACTTCTATTTTTGCTTCAACATAAAACTTTCCAATAAAGTGTCTGTTAAAGTATATGCTAATGCTAATCTCTTTCTTTGTACCATCCTACAGATTTCTTGTTCAAATAATCAGATTCATCTCTTGAAAATGCCGTCTATGGAGATTTTGAAGTCAATTGCTGGGATCAAGGTTAATGACATAATTTGTTCTCTTTCTTTTTTTCCCATGGACAATTAGAAAATTAAATTAGAAGTATAAATCTTTAGAATCATGCATCAAGTGAATTTACATGACCCATACTATGCAGAGGAAGGCTCTCAAGCATTTCAATTTTTTACTTACTAGAAAATACCGTCACTTTGTGTGGCTCTTACTCTTGCTCGTTCTTTGTATAAGAAATCTCTTAGATGTAGTAGTTTTGTCTCTTCAAGAATTACTTATATAGATAAAGATAGGTATTATGGCCATTAATTTATTGTTCTTTTCTGATGCTTCTGTGCCCGGTATTTTATTTTTTTGGTTATTACTCATTTGTTCACCTTTCCGAGCTCATACTTCTTGCCTGGTTGGGAAACTTAACATTTAGAGTACTTTCACTTTTATTTGCAGCTTCCTTGTTCAGTTCCCGAGAATGGTAAAGGCTCTAATAGTGGATTTGTATTTGACGGTAGTAGTGGACTAGTTGCTGTTCGTGCAGCGAACTATTGCATCCAATTCTACAGTTTGTTTGATGACCGCGAAATTTCCGAGGTGAGTACACTATAATGTGAAGCAGATGTGCTTAGTTATATTGTACCATTTTCTTTGTAGGCAAGTTTTTATATTGTGCATTACGGCTGCGAGATTCAGTTGATCACTTGATCTCGAGGTTCTTTACTTGCTATGCATAAATAAAAGCATTGTAAAGTTCTGTGCTTTTTGCTCGTTCTTGTGTTGCAAATACATGTCACCTCCCTGGTTTGCATTATAAGAATTTGATGCAGGAGCTTTTCAGTTAGTTTGCTGCCATCTTTTCTTATATATAAGTGTTTCAATAAATAAAAGGAATCATTTGAGTAGCATGTGACTTTTTAAGGAGCTTGGACTGTTAGGATTTATTTTATTATCATCAGACGAAGGGTTAGCATCTTATGGTTTTCAAGACTGTTGTAAAAAGTCTGTAAGCTGCTTTAGCACCTGTTTTATTGTCTTTATTATTATTTTGCATACTACAAATAGAGTTATCATTGACTCTTGTAGCCCTAGACTTAGTTGCCACTACATTCTTATTGTCTTTCTCTTCTGTAATCTGTTTAGCTGCGTGGAACACTCGGACTACATTAGAATTATAAGACATGTTCATGTTTTTTTTCCCCCCTCTACACTTTGGTTTTTCATTAGTTTCATATGAATCATCTGCTTATTTGGATCTCCTTGGTGCAACACATTTATTAATGGTATGACACTAATCACGTGCGCAAGTCGCCATTTAACAATTTCAATTGTTGCTTTTGTAAGCAATTTGACAGAAGTTCTTGAATTGAGGTCATCTGCTTTTTTGCAGGTTCAAGTCTGTGAAAGGAACCATCAACCAGGTGATGAAATCACGGTATAACTAGTTTAATTGCTTCTTGTTTTCCTCCTCAAATCCTATAACTCTTTTTGTGGTCACTGGTACAAACACGGAATTCACTGAATTCAGTTAGTGCATTCATATCCCTCTTTCCCCCATGTACCCCCAGACTATACATACACACAAACACAAAGCTTCATCAGTTGTATCAGTGGGTTCTAATGGGCTGACTTAGGCCACACATTGTGTCAAGAACACACATGATTTGCTTCACCAAGACTTATTCTCTAATTATTTACCAACACGTATTTTGTAACTATTTAAAGACAAATTATTCGTACATTCTTAAATTTTACATTTTCGGTGACATTACTGAGCTTTGGGAGATTTTGTTTGGTGAATGCAGATGGCAGTGACTTTGGTGGCCCTCTCTTTAGATGGCTCTCTGATGGGTACCGTCGATGCTAGGCTTCCAGAAGAAGGAATAGGTGGCCTTGTCAGTCTCAAGTTTTGGACATGTGGATCTCATAAAGAGGACTTCAGCTTGTCAACGGTCATATATGAACCACACAGGTCTATCTTTATTATTTCATATATAAGAATGGCAAAAGTTAGTTAACCTTGATATTATTTCATGCTTTTACTAAAAGTCCTTTTAAAAACTAGAAGTTTGTCTTTTATGTCCTTGTGATAATTAGTTCCTTGTTCAATATATGGAAGATTAAAAACTATGTGCCTTCTTAGTACAGCCTAGAAGCTAAGAAGGTTTCTTTTTTAGCTATGCCAAAAGCTTTATTATCTTTCCAGAAAAGACCATATAAACAAGCTAAAAAACCGAGCTCTTCACAGTTTCTAGCTTTTCAGTTTCTTGCACAAGAGCTGAATTATAAGCTCTGGAAACAAGCTGTCTTTGAAGATATCTATCTACGTACCTACCTATAAAAGTGCAGAAATGAATGCTGCTATTTGTTCAATTTTCTGCAGTGATGCTGGCATTTCAGCTATTGCTTTCCATCCTATCCTTCAGATGGCTGTGAGCAGTTCCTATGGTGGTGATTTCAAGGTACTGTGGTTTACTGCCATGCATTAATTAGCTATTTGCTTCTCTGAAAAAAAGGTAAAATAAAAGAATAAGAAATAAACAATGCGCTTCTCAACCAGAAGTTCTAATGCTCTAAGTGTTTGACAGGTTTGGGTCAGGCATGATTCAGGTCGGTGTGAAGATCAAAGGCTTCAGACAAATGGTTGGACATGCCATGCTGTTGGCTCATACAAGTATGTTTTGCTTTGGTTTCGTTTAATATGGAGACTATGATTTTTCATTTCTTTTCTGAATTTTCTTTCTCGTTCTTGGACATCTTCTTAGCTTTTTAACCTTTTTCAAGCTACTTCTTGTATAACTGAAAAGTGGACACTCTTTGGTTTAATACATTTTTATCAGAATCTAGATTAATTTCTTATGCTCTGTTTGGTGCAAGAATTCATAAATGGGACGGAAAGGAAAATCCCTTCATAACAAATCATGGATGCAAGAACAACTTTTTCTTTTCCTTCACATTTTCACACGAGAAATCTTTGCACCAAACGAAACCTTAGTGTGCTATTATAATAAGTGTTTCTTCCAGGAAGAAACCCATGACCACTGCCGCATTTTCTTCCGATGGCTCCGTCCTGGCTGTTGCTGCAGAAACTGTTGTCACCTTGTGGGATCCTGTGAAGAATGTTCTTGTTGCCATTATTGGAAATAGTGTAGAGGTGATTATCTGAATATTGCATGAATTTAAGTTTGCTTGCTGGTATCCTTCCACATTTCTCGACCCCTCGCTTTTTCTTCTTATTATCATTTTGCTTTAGATGTTTTATCAAAATGTCCAAGTATGCTCTGCGTAAGCTGTGTATGTTTTATATTATATTAGTGAAAAATCATTATTCCATAGTTCATTAAAGAAGAATGTAGCTGTTTCCTCTTAGTTTACATTCTGTTGATGTCTCGCTGTCTCAGTATAACTATGATAATGAATGATATGAGTGGAGGTGTTTCATGAGAAGTTTCGAGTACAGTTCTCTTTCCCTCTCTTATTTAGTAATTATCTCTTGCTACAGCCAATTGTCAGCCTGTCATTTGTTGGGAAGTCGGATTGTCTTGTTTCTGTCAGTCGAGGTTCAAGCCCACAAGTATCCGTTTGGAGTATGTCAAAGCTATCTCTAACATGGTCATGTAAGCTTGTCGTTGAAGGTTAGTACAATTCCTCTTCCAGAGATACTTCTCTTATTGTTTTACAGAAAGCTGTCAGTTTTCCTTTTGATAATTTTTTTTTCTGTTTGCGTTTATAACTAACAATGAGAAATCCTACTAATGCGATGTGGACTTGTTGCAGCTGTAGCATGCACAGAGGATGATGCTTCCTTCGCTGTACTCGCTATTCTGCCCAAGTCGTCAGCAAACTCTAAAGAAGAAACATTACAAAATGAATCTGGGACAATCTTGTTATTCAATGTTGGGGATCCCGCCCCGGTCGCCACCTGGTTCGTAACCAAGGTTAGAAAACCTTTTCCCTCTTATGGGTCCGATATGTAGATGGAAAAAAAATGATTAAAGGTACCCTTCCTTGTTTTTCTAATACTGATGTCTTGTGCAGGCACAAGGCGGGGGGATTGCTTTTCTTCGCTCAAATCCAGCTTTACTAGAAGAGAAGACATCAGATGAAAACTCAGCATTCTCCTTGCTTGTATACATGAACAGTGATCATGAATACGCCATCTTTGACCCCTATGGCAAGCAAGGATGTGAGAGAAGGATAGCTCAGCACCAGAGTATATTGGGCTTCGCGGAACCAGGTACAACATGGGTTCTTGTTTACTTGTTTGCTCCTCACCAACTTCAATGTGTTGCAAGCACGTGTTAGCCGTTGAATTATGGGATTTATTGTGCTTAATTCAAAATGTTCTCATTGTGTGCTTCAAATAGTCTCAAACTACCGTTGCCAAAACTCGAAAACACATCCACTTGATTTGAAAAAAACAAGTGTACGGCTGTACGTTCTCTGCCGCCTCCTTCACATATCTCATTGAACCATGATGAGTTTTAACAGCATCCTGTTCTTTGTGCTAGTAGGAAAATGATTTACAAACATCCTGTTAGAATGTTTACACATTTGTTAATGAGAAGGCAGTGGTTACACATTTCCTTTCCGTATCAAATGTAGCTCTTACCCATCACTTTATATGCATTTAAGTTAGAATGTTTACATACACTCATTAGTAAGAGCAGTATGTCACAATTTCGACAAAAAAAAAAAAAGAGCACTTTTGTCGCTAGTTTTTCTAAAATGATAGATACCAAATTTGTACAGATATTTATGTGCACGATAATGTGTCTCTTGTACATCTAAACTGTAGCTGTTAATGTTTTACGACATTTTTTTAAAGATATTTTGCTCATCTGTCCTTGCAGGCAATTTTGGGTATGCATCTGTCTATGGAGAGCTACCAGAGTTTAACCCAAAGATAGATCAGACCCCTTCATCTCAAACTTTCGCACCGTCTGAAAGACCATGGGAGACGATATTCAGTGGATCATCACATGCCCTTCCACCCCTCACAAAGTTGTGTTCAGCATTTTTGGAATCGTTGCTAGAAAAAAGAACAACTGTCGTGGAGTAATTCTAGATCTATTGCACACGACACTAGTACGACTGTTTCTATTTTCAAAATTCTTTGGAACTGGCTGCAGAGAATGTAAATTATGCCGGTTTTGTGATTGTTGTATGCCATATTTATTGCGAGGGTTTTAGGCCACCTGCTTGGTCAATACGGATCACAAAAAGAAAATGGGTTTCGATTTAGCTAGTTATTAAACACAGTTTCAGATATACAAATTTTTGGCTTACTGTGAAAATATTGCTCTAGAAATGTTACTAAAAGCTAATTTTCCCGTTAATGATTCTTGCGACATTTCAAAATAAAAAATAGTCCCGTTTGAGTTGCACGAGCCATGAATGTTCTCGATGAAGCAGCGATTGAACATATGTACTGTTTATTTTTCTCTCTGTTACTTGGATACTGTATAGTCTTTACCATTTTTATCGAGCTACTAATGTAATTACGATGTAACACTACAAAAGAGGGGGCGGTCTCATACAAGTCAACTTGAAGTTTCTTATTAGATGCATATGGTTGCAACTACATTAGATACAGCCTAAACACACATACATAAGATGAAACCCCATACTCATATCACAATCAACATCACTTGGTGTCCTCTAGTAAATCTATATCCATCTACACCACAGTTTTTAAGCTCTATTAAGTGGTGGTGTGAGCATTTCTCTCTTGAACTCCCTCAGTACCCATTTGATGATCCTTATGATGATGATGTTCTTTTTGTTTTTCTATATTGTGAGCACTTGAGAACAAATCAACAGACTCAGAATCAGCTATTTTGCCAGCTTCAAGTGGGGTACCAGCTTTGTACCCCACCCTCAGAGCTTCATCCTCTGATAGCTTTGCTTGTGCTGTCCCATACTTCATCTCTTCTTTGCTCTTTGCCATTTTCTACTTCAAGTTTCTCTATTTTTCTCCAATTTACTGCTTGAAAGATATACATGTATATATCATTTCAATTTTTGTTGTTTTAGGTTTGCGGTGTGTACGAGTTTTGGCTTTGTCTAGTTTATGTGGCAGCTATTCTTTATATCAGGTTGACAACTGTGTTTTCGAATATATACGTGTCGAAAGCCGTTTAATTTCTTTGGTTTTTTTTTTTTTTTATACCAAGATTATTATGACGAGTCCAGGATCGAATGTACGAATGGAGCTGAGCATGAGATCTTCGGATTCGGACTCGGTTTGTTTATTTAGAAAAGTTACTCAAGCACGTTCTTGGCTCAATGGTCAGCACTATAAGCTTAGATAGATCTCAGTTCTCTTCATATTTGTGAAGTTCGGGTTTGAATGGGCTTAGCTCTACTGTCTAAACGAGCCAAATTTGAATCTTTATAGGTTGACTTGTTTAGAGAGATCAGTTTGGTTCAATAGCTATCAATTGTTGAATTGTGCTGTCAAAAAAATTAAAAAATTCTATATAAATAACAAACTATCTAATAATAACGTATTATGAGATATATCAAACACATTGGTCGTATAATCTTTTCAACCTAAATTTCCAAGAAAGCAACAGGAAATCATGATCTTTAGGAAAACTACAGAACCATGACACAACAAGAACTATATTCTAGGGTTCGACCATATGTGCATCCAAAGGGTATAATATACACCTTTAGAACATGTACTCACTTAAAAGAGAAAGCCCATTAGCCGTTGAGCCATTATGTAACGGACACAGGAGGGTTTCCAAACTCATTTTTCGTATATTTTGCAAGCTCCGTTTCACTATTTATTCTTGGATCTTTAATAAATAAATGGGACCAAGCTAAGCAGAGTCAACCGAGACCATCTTTGTTTATATGCACTTGCATCCTAGATAAGCGCTTTGTCGGAAGAAAAATCCCGAACACACCCCCAATCTTTTGAAAAAGTTAGTTGTATCCCTACAGAAATAGGTATAAAATTATCTGTAAAATATTTGGAACTAAATATTTCAAATTGAGCATACAAAATACGCACGCACAATCATGTGGCAAACTTATGCTCATCAAAATACTCGAGGTGCCAAAGCTGAATTCATCGGCCCATTCTACAAAAGAGATCATTTAAGTTTCTCAAAAGCTATTCGGAGTGTTTTATATTTACAACTACAATATTTGGTGTTATGGTTAAAGGCCCCGGGGCAAGCGAATTGCTATTCGATCACCAGTAAAATCCATTTTTTGGTCAGCTAAAGCCCACCATCACGATTCATCAGTTTGGCTGAAAAGTCCAAACAGCTGGAATATAATTCCGAACGTAGGAAGTTCAACAGTTGCCAAAGACAACCTGCTGCTTGAAACAATTTAAGCAATATTGATATCTAACAAAATAGTAAATCAATTTCATCTCATAAAAGAAATTCCAAGTTCAAGATAAACATATTATATTAAAAACTTCAGCGGGTCATCCCATTAACAAGATACCAAAACGAGGCGCTACGCTATAGAAACTAAAGTCTTAAAACAGAACCACAAAAGCACAAGAAATAAAAGCTTGGAAGATCTAATATAAAGCTCCCCAGATGAAACCCATGCAATGATAACACAAAAGAAAAAAGCCCTTCATGTCAAAGGTTCCTCTACTTGGATCTCTGTCTCATCTTTCGGCGCTTCCTCTTCAGCCTCCTCATACGCTTCTTCTTCCACTGCACATGATTACGTGACAAAAAGGTTAGAGCATCTCCATTGCGAGCAACAAAAGGAGAAAATACATGAAAACCAAAGAATCGTATTCTAGTTACTATAAATTATTGACATACAATTTAAAAAGTAAATACATTGGATACAAAGAAATACGTGCACCCAATAATTTCCCAGACTACAAGGATATTCCAATGATAGTCATTATCATTCACAATTACAAAAATCAACATTCATATAGAGATAAAAGTTCCACAAATCATATGGATTGAGTAGTTGTACAATAGAAAAACATTAGAAGTTCACGATTATATTCTACACAAAGATAAGTGTGTACAAGTGAAGAGAAATGAGTTTGAAACTGAACTTTAGAGCAATAATGATTGCAACGGAAATAACGTCTAGCAAAACCACAACTGTGTTATTCCTTGTAATCAACAACATTGCCTATCTAATCATCTTGGTAGAATAAAAATGACAGTTGCCCTAACTAAGCTGCTTCTTCCACAACATGATTAGGTCACAAAAGGTTAGTTAGATTATCTCCACTGTGAGCAACAATACGAGAAAATAAATGAAAACCAAGAATCTTGTTCACTGTTACTATAAACCATTGACATACAATTTACAAGAAAATACAATGCATGCCAAAGATATATGTATATCACAAATAATTTCTCAGGCTACAAAGGATTGTAAATGATAGTCGACCTTGTTCACAATTATAAAAGACATGGTGAGAAATTTCATACATCACAAGGATTGAGTGGTAGTACAACAGAAAAACATTGGAACTTCACGATTCTATTCACAGAAAGTTATTTGTGTAGAAGAGAAAGTGAACTTTTAAACAGATAATAATTGGAACAGAAATAACATATAGCAAAACCGCAACTATTTACTCCATGAATAACCGGAAACCAAAACAAACTCCTATAAGGCAAACATTAACGGCATGGATAACCTAAAATTCTGAAAACTAGTGTCTTTGGAAAGTATCATTGGTTTTAGTCCTAAAATCAGTGAGAAGAGATGAACAAGAACATCAATGATGGACAAAAATTCTGAAAAAACAACCTAACGACTCTCTTATGTTTATGCAATATTTTTGTAATTTACACTACGAACAGAATTAAAAGTTCCATTTGCTTTTTGGTTTTCTTTTGTTTTGGTATTTAGTTAGATGTTCTTAGTGATGTTTTGAGTAAAAATCAAATTTTTCTTTCTCGGTTAATTGCTTTAGAAATGTTTTGAGGAGGTTTTCTAGACCTTGATTTTATGCAAGCATAGAATGTGTACCAATTGTAACGACGTACTAGTTATTTATATAAAAACTTAATATAGTATTGAAGCTGTTATTAGTTAATGCCTTCAATTTTTGTTCTAATAGCATCACGAAACTTATTACTCAATTAACCTGCCTTTATTTGCTTATCTTATCGATGAGTTATACAAGGAGATTGCAAGCACGTGGTTGTAATTATTATAATTAGAAATGTGAGGAAGCTTCATCGTGAAGATTAACGCAGCCTAAAAAATTAGCAATAAAAATGATTGTGGATGATAAATGGGCCATGGAAAGCCCTTGCTAATTTTGCAAGCTATATGAAGAGTTCTAATTATTTTCAGGAGTAATTAAGTTGCCCAAACCTCAAGATTACTCGTATTTTTAGAGTTTCTATGTATACACCTTGAGGTTTGAGCTACATAATTACTCGTGAAAATAACTATACACCGAGAAATCATCATATAGCAAATACCCAAATAGCAATTCTTGTAAATATAGAAGGGCTTTCCAAAGCCCATTTATCATCCACCGTCATCTTTACTACTCTGTAATTCTTGCAAACTGAGCACTTTTTAGGCCACATTTTGGCTTGGTAAGTGAAAATAGGATAAACTGCTCAATTTTAAACGTCTTCAGGATGAAGCAATCTCATGTCTCTAATTACAATCACAAGTTTACAATCTCCCTATACATCTCATTGATAAGATGAGCAAATAAAGAACCAATTGGTCAAGAAATAAAATATTTGGGTGCTATTCAAACCAAAACCGAAGGCATAAATCAACAACAAATTCAACACACATAAAAACTCTTAAGTTTTAATATAATAACTAATAATCTTTACAATTGATACACATTCTATAGCATAAGACACGAAATATTACACAGATATAAGAGGGCCATTAGGTTGGTTTTTCAGAATTTTAGACTATCAACTGTTCTTATTCAAAAAACACTGTAATTTCAATGTATTTCTTTAAACAAATTAATTATGGCCAAATAGGGTTTATTCTAGGTTCTTGTTGTCAGTTTTTTTAAGTAAATTTTCCAGGAAATTACTACTAATAACTAGACCAATTTCCTAGAACACGTTCACCAAAGTTATTGTCTATCTTGTACCAAAAACAGAAGGGAACAAAGATAGTCCTTACAAGTGTTTTATAGAAAGTGAGATAAGTATTCAGATTAAAGTCATGCAAATGTTATAAACCAAATTGTTTTAAGAACTTAGAAGTAAAATAGAGAAGAAAATATTTTTTACTTATATCCGAAAAAAACCTTTATTTTTTTAATTATAATACTAATGTAGTTGGAACATTTTGGTGCAGTATTAAGCAGTACTAATATTTTTGCAACACTTCAGTTATGCAGAGGCATCAAACATACTTGACTTAGGAAATAAATGTTATCAACTTGAGTGCATGAAGTGTTTTACAATTATTTAAAGGATCCATGTGCAATTGACTACAGCGGACCTATATTTGATTGGCTTAGGAATTCAGAGAATGAAGCCCATAAAAAATTGCAAGCATCATATCTGGTGACATGCAACCCAAGCAACCAATTTTAGGTAGTGTATCAAATTTGAAATTATCTGGTTTCAAAGCTTCTGAAATGCACAATTTACGTTTTCTGTGATTTGCAGCCGCCTTGGTACTGGTTATATGTATTGTCACCAGGTATGCACCTCTCTTTTTCTTTCTCCCTCTCGAGAGCCCAAGTCTGCATACAAGGTAGAAGAAGTTTGGTGTACATGTGGTTTAACTACTACTTTCACCTCTTCGATCCACCACCAAGGGTCTCCTTAGCTACCATTTTTACACATTGTGCTACCTTCCCCACATTGCATTTATACCTATTTCACCCTCCCAATCAGGCTTTTAACTACCATGTCTTTAAACAATTTACGACACTCTCTCCTGGAATAACTATACAATCCTCACATATCTTTTTATCCACTTTCCTAATTAGGAAGAAATCAATTTGGCTAACATTTGTCCCGTTTCTACGTGTCACCAAATATGATTCATTTTTCTTAAATCATGTATTTATTAGCATCAAGTCATAAGCTGTAGCTAAACCCAAAATAGCATCCCGACACTATTTCTATCCCCAAAACCACATCCCCATACACACCCTCAAAACCATATCCCCATGCACACTTCACCCCATGTCTATTTAAGTTCCCTCCAATGAATAACTTCTCACTAGGAAATATTACCTGTACCTCTACATCTAAATCATCTTTAAAATTTTATTATTAATAACGTATAGCAAAACTGCAACTACATGCTCCATGAATAAACCAGAAACCACATCAATCCCATCTAGGTCACAAATTAAACAAAAGATTAAACCTTTAGATATCAATAGCATATATGCTTGACAAGTGATAAAACAATCATGAACAAAAAGCAAACAAACTCCAATAAGACAACATTTAGTGCATTGGTATTCCACATGCATCTGAAGACAACACCAACCGAATTTATACCCTTTTATGCATAATTGTGTGTACTCGTATCATTCCATGTAATCAACAACTTAAAAATGTATATCTAATAATTATTGATAGAATCAAGTAGACAACAAAACACAGACTACGGCTTTTTTGGTTGCAGCTTATAAGCTGCAACTTAGCAGCTTTTTTGCTTAAAAACTGGACAACATTTAGATGTTCAGCTTTTAAGCAAAATTTATTTGTTATTTTGGCCTAAATAAGTTAGATGCATCCAACTTTTTTCGGGACAGAAATAAGCTAACTTATTTACTTAAAAGTTGCAACCAAACAAACCATGCATATCCAATAGTACTAACTAAGCCACTTAAACACCATAATCAACTAAAAAACAATGAATAAAAATAGAAAAGAAAATGTTTAGTATATAATAATAGCAAATAATGACCGGGATCACATCAAAGGTCCGTTCTTTACTATTTCATGGACGCCAATAATATTATTCATATATGAACACAAGCTTACATGTGTGTGGTTGACATCTTGAAAAAGTGTATCCAACCATTTCCTTACAATACCCAATAAAAATCTCACGATAATAACAAAACAATTGCCTTATCCAGTCATCAACTATAAAAAGAACAGAACTGCACGGCTTAAACACAAAACACATGAGTGTATTCACACAATTAATTCCTACTTCTGATCCCCTATAAATTCATTTCTCTTTCTCAACGAATATTTTAGAATAGGGACACAAATCTTTATGAACAACTTGAAACAATTACTTATCATATAATCTATGCAAATAAATTGAATTATGTATGGTGTACGAAGGTTTTCAGAATTTTGGTAAATTTTTAACATTTTCAAAAAGAAATTTTGAATAATAAATCAGACCGTCCAGAAATCTAGAGCCTTTTTCTCACGTGGAAACATTTCTAGCACTAATTTCATAAAAAATGTTAAATGATCATTAACAAAACCTAATCCCTAAATCCTCTCACTTTCCTTCACAACACGAGCTGATACGTAATGAAAAATAATTACCAAAAGAAACACGAAATTCGATAATAATTAAAAAAAACACCACAAGAAGATCCACATATCTACATATAATCCTCATCCGAATATAAAAAACTATCGATACAAAATCATATCAAAATGATCGATTAAAACGGAGATCATAGAGAGAGAGAGAGAGAGAGAGTGCCTAACCTTAGCCCTCATGGTTGCAGAGATTTACGATACGATTCAACTCTCTCTCTCTCTCTCTCTGTGGAAGGGAAGAAGAAACTGCGAGCGGATGAAGAAGCGAGCAGTCGCTTGGCTTATATACTGCTAGGGTTTGCTCTTAAAACGGGCTCATAGTTTGGGCCCACACTATAATCTAATTGGGTTGGCCCTTTCATTGAATGTTGTGTTCGGCTAAACCTTTCATTAAATTGTACTCCCTCCTTTTTACAAATACTTGTCATATGGCATAAAAATTAAGAAAATGATTAAAGTAGTGTCATTTGACAAAAATAACCTCAATTAATTACTAGTATCAAAAACTTGTCAATTTTTTTGGAATAAATGGGCTGCTATACTACGAAGAAAATGGTCCATTGCAATGCCAAAGATAATTACTACTACTACAACAATATTGTTCAGCTCCAAAAGCCCATCGGAATACTATTTTAAATAAATAATTATTTAGCTTCCCACCTAAATTAATCATACGAAAAACGTCAGTGGTATTCTAAAAATTTACAATGATTTCATGTTTCCCACCAAAATTAATCTATAAATATGTTACCGGCAAAATTTGAGCTCAAAATTTTTGTTAAATTGACAACTTTCCCTTTAAAATTATTTCTATAAAATAAATTTTGATGATATTGAATAGGCCACAAAACGCCGAAAGTACAAAAAACTAAAAATGATTTTACTTGAAATAGATTTGAATTTAATACCTACGGAAAGCATCAATAGAGATAGATAGGATGTGATTTCATCCCAATAGCATATACCTGATCTTAACCCTCAATGGTTATAGTACTCTTGATCTCAACATAATGCCCTCATTTCCAACAAATGAAGTGATAAACTTAGATGAGCCTTGCGAAGAAGATGATGCAACCATGCAAGTAGAATTCCATTAAGAACTAAACAAAATTGTTGGTACACTCATTTTCATTTTATAAATTTTTTTATGAACTACTTATGATTATTCTGTTAATCTTACCAAAAAAATATTTTTATCTTTTGCAAGCTATATTTAAGTAATTTTAATATTACTATTAATTTTTAATCTTCTTATTTGCCTTTTAGGAAACAAACAAAATTTGTCCAATGATAAACGTAGATTAATCTATGAAATGCTAGTGAAAAAGAGTGTTGATGGAAAAATAAAGAAGGGAGCAAGCCTTACAGCTAGTATAACATCGCAATTTTCAGTTCCCACCCGTACAATTCAACGTGTTTGGAAACGATCAAAAATTATTGACGACCCATCTCATAAGAAAAGGAATTGTAGTCGTAAGAAATATCAAATTGACTTGCCTTGACTTTTATGAAATCCCTTTGCATGATCGAACAACTCTTACATCATTAGCGTGTTCTTTGAATAAAAGCGTAGCCACGTGTCATAGACTTTTCAAATTAGGGGCAATACGTTGACACTCAAATGCCACAAAACTATTTTTGACGGAAGAAAATAAGAAATCTAGGTTGCAATTTTACATTTCAATGTTTTATGAAAATAGTATACCACATGATCCAATCTTCAAGGGGATGCATAATATTATCCATATTTGATGAGAAGTGGTTTTACATGACAAAAAAATTAAAAATATTACTTGTTGCCAGACGAGAAGGACCCGATGTGCACATGCAAAAGCAAACATTTTATTGGCAAAGTCATGTTTTTAGTTGCTTTAGCTCGGGCACGGTTTGTTCCACAGGGCAATGTACTTTTCGATAGAAAGATTGGTGTATTTCCATTTGTCACTCGAAAGCCGGCTAAAAAGAATAGTGTTAATAGGATAACAGGCACATTGGAGACAAACCCAATAACATCAATAACAAAAAAATATATAAAGTCGTATTTGATTGAAAAAGTTTTGCCTGGCATCAAGGTGAAATGACCAAGGGAATATTTAAGAAATCTTATATTTATTCAACAAGATAATGTCAGAACACACATTGATCAAAATGATGATGAATTTTGTCGAGCAGCCCGAGAAGATAGATGCGACGTTCATTTAATTTGCCAACCTCCAAATTCTTGAGATCTAAACGTTTTAGATATTTTTTTTTTTTAGTGCAATTCAAGCTTTACAATACAAAGAATCACCTAGAAGTGTTGAAGAGCTTGGCAATGTTATGCACAAGTCGTTTGAAGATTTTCCTGCCGTGAATTCTAACCATATATTTTTGACCGTGTAACTCTGTATGTTGGAAATTATGAAGGCAAAAATGTTAGAGAATGTGAAGGAAATCTTCCTATGGAGAGAAAATGTGATGGTAGAAGAAATTCTCAATATTATTTAGGTTGTCTTTTAGTTTGTTTTAAATTTTTATTTCAACCACTAACTCTAATAAAACTTTGGAAGATAAATTTTTAACATGTGGGCTAACTACTACTTTAAACTCTATTTCGTCAATAGCTTCATCAGGAAAATTGTTAAAGTCAAAACCACGATCTGCTCGTAAATTCAAATCGAAATCCTTGATTGGGCTTGGAACACCCACGTTAGAAGTATATCCGAAGCTTTAGATTCAAAACTCTCTGTTTGCTCAGTGTGTTTCTATATCATGTATTGGCAAACTAGTTCTCCTTGCACTATCAATTTATTTATACATAAATAATGCAATTGTCTTGGAATTCGTAGATAGATAGTAATGAACTTTGACAGTTAAATTGTTTTCATTAATTTGGCACATTTTTTTATCCAATAATAAATACACAACACATGTATAAGGGTATATTTGAAAAAAAAATATAGTAAAAATATTCTTGATTTCGCAATTAATATGAAAAAAATTGAAATTCTCTTAGAAATTATTTATAGAGATAAGTAACCCCTAAATCTCAAACTTTCACCCCTCATCTTTCTCCCCACGTCTCTCTCTACGGTAATCGAATTAATTTTGTCTCTCTTTTTTCTCGACGAATCTGCGATTGAAAAGGAATTTCTGACTTTGTTGGTATTATTAATTAATGTAACAATTAACTAGATTTAGATGTTTAATTTTATCATTACTCTTTTGTTGGCATTGGAGTGGTGGTTTTAGGGTGCAATTGTTATGCTATTGAGAGAGAGAGAGAGAGAGTCACTTATTTAAGCCATTGGATCTTGTAGGGATTTATGTTCCTGGAAACTATCCCTATATATATATATATATTGGAAATTTAATCTTGCTGTGCATCTTTTTTGTTTTTATGTATTGAATTTCCTGTGTATCTTGTATATAAGTACACCGGCAATTCAGTCTATCTTTTTTTTTTTTTTTTCTTTTAATCGAGTTTCTTATCCTGTACATATACAATAGAAGTTCAATCTCAGTGTGAAGCTTGGTTTTTTAATCGAATTCTGTGTGCATCTTGTATGTATATACTGGCAATTCAATCCGAGCGTGTATCTTTTTTTTTGTAAAAATCGAGTTTCGTCTGTATATTGTATATACATAGTGCCAATTCAATTTTAGTTTTTTTTTTTTTTTGTTGTTCTTCTTTTTCTCTTCCTTCTCTCGACATTAAAATATTTATTTTTCTTTTTATTATTGGTTTTGGTTGAAGAAGAAGAAATAATTAGGTAGGATTATAGTAGCATTTTGGGTGAAGAATTTTTATCAAAAAAAGTTGCAATTTATTTACAAATCATCAAGGTTGTAAGTATTACTTTCCTGCTAACTAAATTGTTTAAATTTTAGCATTGTTTTTGTTTATATTAAATCCAAGTTTTATCATAATTGTTTTTAAGATTAATTACAATGTGTACATTTAAAAGCTATACTTTTCATGTTTGTATATTAAGTTAAATATGTTAAGCTAGTTTCGATCTTGCCAAGAGGATGAGAATAGTTTAGTTGAAACTCCCGAACACTCTAATTGACAAGAATGATTCTTATAAATCTTATTATGAGAAACTGATTTTTTTTAGAAAATTTAGAATTTTTCAAATATGTCGGAAGTAAATTCAAAATCATGTATGCGTAAATATGGAGATTGACAACCTTCCGATGGCACAATAGGTAGAAATAAACCAGATAATAAACGTTC
>MKEJ01030959.1:0-15795 GCA_001753735.1 Embelia ribes
ATTATTATTTGCAAAAGATCATAATATGTTATAAGAGTGGTATTGTAATTTGTTGAATTTATATCTCTGTAACAAAATTTATTTTTTTTATTATAAATATTTTTAGTGTTTTGAAAGTTGAAATGTGATAATTGTTTTTTTAGATTATAATAACATTTATCTATCATTTAGAGAAAAAATGAAATTTTCATTTGAATTATGATAACAAATAATTAAACTAAGATCCAATTCTTTTTTTATTACGAAGATATGAGAAAAGTAAACCAATACTAAGTTTCAATTACAAATACTACCATCGGGGGTTTAATTAAGTGAATAAAATAACAATTTTCATTATACATGAAGAAATAATATTTTTTTCCGATAATGAAACCTATAAAAAATATCACATGTAATGCACGTGATATCTATTTAGTATATCCAAAAGCACGAAAATAATTTTCATATGGAGCCATTATATCCAGCTAGATTGAAATGCTCGTCTTAAAACCAAAGTCAGAAACTCTTATTGGCCCTTCCAATGGTTGCATTCAACGTCAATTGTCGAGATTATAAATATAAAATTTTGGGCAATCATTTCAAAAATTTGAAACTTCTAATCTAGGCCTAGTTTGGGAACACAGATACTTTTTAAAATTTGTTTTTTAAAATTATTTTTGAAAATTGATACTAAAAACAGATATAATCATAGTATTTGGTAAATAAATTTTAAAAAATTATTTTGATAGATAGAATAGTGTTTGGTAAAGTAATATTTTTTATTGTAAAAAGACAAATGTAAGTATGTATTAGAAATATAATAAATATAGTTGAGGTTATTATAATAATTAATGAAATAAAAAATGGAAGCAGTTTTTAAAAACACCCCTAAGGTTACTTCCAAAAATATTATTAAAAAAGCTGAAGCAGATTACTAAAAGAAGGTATTTTATAGTTTACCAAACAATTAAGATTACAATTTTCAAAAAAAAAAAATAGAAACAAACAGCAAAAAGCGATTCCAAAGTGTGCCGTAGCCCCCACCATGGATTTAACATATATATCTTGAATCAACTGCCAGCGAAATTTGAACAATATTGGGAAGAGGAACAATTTCCAAGTTGCAATACATATTACAACTAGTTTTAAGTTGATCTGCAAATGTGTAAGAGATACGTACGTGTGTGTATGCGGTGGTGATGGATTTTACGTATGAAATGGACGAACAATGGAGGGTCCCCATCCACCCCATGCCCTTCCTTCCAGAACTATATGCTTCGATTTTTCAGCATAGAATAGGGATTTTAACATTAATAATAACAAGAAATATATTTCTATACTACTTGAAATTAATTTTCGTTTATTTTTTGTCATTTATTTCAACTTTTATGTCAAAATTAAGGGGATGTTGTTCGATGCAAGGAAAACGTTGCACATACTGAATGATAATCCCACACAATCCAAGAAATAATATGTGCGGTAAGCAATGTTCCGTTCAGTCTTGTTTATCTATATGTTTAGAGAATTTTCTAATTTCTTCTTATGCGACGGTTTAGAAATTAAAAATATATGAACTATATATTTTCGAATTTACTCATCAAAATAATCAATTATTTATTTATATATTACTTAATTGACTTTTCAGTATTTTAATAAAAAGTAATTTGGTAGAATTTAACTACTTTAATAATCATTTAAATTTTTGTGCATTTAGCTTAAATGACGAATAGAAAGGAATGGAACCAGTGCAACATTTATAATTCTTAATATCTTATTTTAGATAGTAGTGTGTTTTTTTTTTTTAATTGAGAATATATGTTGCATGAAAATGCTAACCGGGATGGTGTAGTACAGCGATCAAAGATCAGAGACCAGAAGATTCGTAGAAAGAGCCACTAACGCCTCTTAAAGGGTGTAAAATTGGGTCAAATGTATTATCGTGACAATAAAAAATTTCAAAAAATTAATTTTATAATTTTTAATGTTAAATTTATTTCTATGCTTCGGAATGGGGTGGCATCAGAGCTCATGATTGGTCTATTATCCATCTATTTATGGCTCTGCAGTTATCTCAGTCTCCCTCTGCCCTTGTACTTAGTTGTACTCCAAACCTTACTTGTTTAAATACTCTCAAAAAAGAAAAAAAAAGAAAAAAAGAAAAAGAAAAGAAAAGGTTTGAAACCGTGATTTTTTCGGTTACATTATAATTAGAAAAAATAAATTTTGAAATTGCAATTTTAGTTTGATAATTATTTGAAGACTGAACTTCTAGTAAATAATTTGGGTAACTCTAAAATTTAGGGTTATATATGCATGGCGAAATTATATTTTATTATCTTAAATTATCAGTACAAATTCAATTGAATCTTCAAATTGATACACTATATTATCAAAATTTTAAAAAGTTATGTTTTTCATCTAATATAGTATATCAATTACAAAAGTTTAGACGAAAAACATAATTTTTAAAATTTTAGTTAATACAGTGTATAAATTCAATTAATTTTTAATTTATCATGAGAATTGAATTGGTGCTGTGATATACTACAACCTCCGTCACTCAGTCACTCTCCCTCTAGCCCTAGGGTTAGGAACAGCGCCTGACCTTCACCAACCCCAACCCCAACCCCAAAATTTCCCCCAAAATTTAGAAACTAACTTTGTGAACGAAGCCTAAAACCCTAGATAGAGATATATAGAATAATAAAAGCATGAACCCGTTGACGCTGGTGAAGCGAATTCAAAACATAAACTCTAAAGAAGCTGATTTGGGTATATCAGAAGCGGCTTCTTGGCACGCCAAGTACAAAGACTCTGCTTACGTCTACGTTGGCGGCATCCCCTTCGACCTCACCGAAGGCGACCTCCTCGCCGTTTTCGCCCAGTCTGTTCCACCTTCCTCTTCATTTTTTTCAAATCCTATCTATCTATCTATCTATCTATCTATCTATGTATTAGTCCGGCATTTCTTTTTGTAGTGATTTTATTTGTTTCAGATATGGAGAGATAGTTGACTGTAATCTCGTGAGGGATAAAGGCACTGGTAAATCAAAAGGCTTTGCTTTTGTTGCATTTGAAGATCAAAGAAGCACAAATTTAGCTGTAGGTTAGTGTCTCTATACTTGATCCGCTATTCACAGACAACTTGAGAGAGAGTTGTTTATTTACCATTAGTGTTAAATTAAATGCCCAATAATAATAATAATAATCTTTTTTGCAGACAATCTTAATGGTGCTCAAGTTCTCGGACGAACCATCAGGGTTGATCATGTTACTAAATACAAAAAGAAAGAGGAAGAAGATGAGGAGACACAACACCTGAGGAGGGAAGCCGCGGGTGTCTGTCGTGCTTTCCAAAAAGGCGAATGCAATCGTGGTGCTGGATGCAAGTTTTCCCACGACGAAAAAGTAAGATCTACCTTCTGACGGATTGTAATGACTGTTACCGTTGCACAGTATCTATTGCTGTTTGGAGCTCTCCATGTTGTGCGCCTACGTCTGTTTTACTTTAATCCTATTTGTTATCATAACCGTTGCTCTTTCTTTCTTGAGGTTGACGAAATGGATTTTGTAGTTTAAAGATAAAAGACTTTTCATTCTCAATTTTGAATATTCATTTTTTGGATTGGAACATTGTTAGATATCGGGCTACAGAATAATTAATCTGGAATTCTTTCTACTGAATGCACACAATAGTTTGCAAATGGACAACTTAATTACCTCAAATATTATGTGGAGATCTGCATCAAGGTTACTTTTGAGGTAAATGATGGAATTTTGACTACATCACAGACAAATAGGCAACCTCCTGTTCACCAACCAAAAAAAAAAAGAAGATAAAATAGGCTTAAAATGTAAGCAACAAAAATCAGTTTTTGATATCATAAGTGTATAACTGTATGAGTTTTATGGGTATATAGTATGTTAAGCTCTGTTATCGACCTTATGCTTTTGAATACGGCCATTATTTTATCCATATCTTCAACATGCCGGCTTGTGTGTGTTCTTACCTGACTTTATTTGGTAAGCCTAGAACGTTTAACAATATAGGTGAGGTTGGTGAGACTTGAACTTACAAACTCTGCTTGTTGTGTCATAATGTTAAACTGTGGGTCACCATTACACCGCCTCATCTTAAAGCTTAGTTGTTAGGCGGGCTGTGGGGATCTTCATGTCACTTTATTTTTGTGTTTGTGTTAACCGTTGTCTTTTTTTTTTCGGTTACGTAAGTTGCCACATTTTGTTGTGTCATTTAGTTTTTGTGCTCATGTAAGGTTCCACTTTTTGTTCTGTTTCTTTGCCCACTTTTTGGATATGCTGCCACATCTTGTTTGTGGAAGAATTTCAATTTTGTGGAGGGTTCTGTGTTCACCCTTTGACACATTTTATATGCAGAATCTTTATCCTGTTGATTATTTTGTCAACTATTATATATGCATGTATGCCTCTGGGAAAGTAACATACTTGGTTAAATTTTGGTTTTGAACCAAAATGTTACTGATACTCGATGTGCAGGGATGTCAATATCATTGTGATCTTCAAACCTTTCGTCTTTAGCTTTGCCCATTAGCTGACAACCCATGTTCTACATTCTCAATCCTTTCGACAATCATTTCTTTCATCAGATAGGACCATAAGTTTACATCATTTTATTTGTTCTAGTGATTAGAAGCACATGCATTCTTAAGCAGGTAAGAAAAGAAGCAGCCATTGGCTTACGAGCACCTGCATTGTTTTGGATTCCTCCTTTGAATGCTATTACTTTTTCACGGTTGAGAAGTATCATAATTTGAAGCAAATTAGAGAGAGATACACTATGTTGTGCCAATTGATTACTCATATACAAAAAATCACATTTCGAGTCCTCACAATCTCTCATAAGATGCTTACTGACCTTGGTATTTCGATATCCAGAGGGGTGCAAATACGGGTTGGGGTGCTCCTGAGGATAAAGATCCAAGGTGGGGTCATGACAAGTACGAGGGTCCCAAAAAAAGTGAAAGACGACCTGGTACATCAACTTCAATTTCAGAGACTTTGGCACAAGAACGTAAATCAAGAGATAGAGATGCTAGAAGTTTGAGTACAAGAGGCAGTGAGGGTGGAAAAGGAAGTCGTGATTATAAGCCTAGAGAGTCAAACTCCAGAGATGAACGTGAGAGACACTCAGAGCGGAGAGAGGATACTAATCGCAGAGATGATTTTGATAAACGAGGTGCAGAAAAATCTTCTAGAAGGGGTGATGCTGAACCAAATTCAAGGGAGGATTATGATAGGAGGGATGAGAAGAGATCAAGAAGGTATCACGATAGAGAATCCTATCGCAGTGAAGAGAGAGACAAGAGGGGGAGAGATACAAGGTAAGGTGGGTGAGGAGTGTGTCTATTATGCAAGATTTTATGTGTCTTGTTGGGAAAGAAATTTTGTATGGCAGTTGAAGGATCAGATCGTGCTGTTATAAGCTCAAGGATTACAAATTAGCAGCCTAAGCAGCAGGCAGAAGTTGCAAATTCACTCCATGCAAGAAAGATATCATGAGGGATCCCTGAAGTAGATGTCGTTGATAAAGTAAATGTGGATTATAATTTCCATTATTCTTGCTGCTTTCAACATGGAACTTGTGATTGGTAGTAAAACTCTCTCCTGTTGAGACTTAATTTGATCTTCATGGATTTCTTGAGATATTTTCTTTTGAAGTTTTGTTATAGCATCTGTAACTGTTTGAGGTCTATTCAATTTGATCAAAACATGATACTCTTATCACGTTTGCATGCCAATGAACTATTTTTGTATGAATCTTTTTCCTTATTTATTACCAAGCTCTATTTTAGTAGTGTATTGCTACTTTGTTGCTAGGGTCCCCGAGATGGGGAGCCTCAAAATGGCTCCTGACTAAAGGGGAATGCTAGCTATCCACAGGGAAGTATCAAGTGGCCTTTTTATTTGAGGAGTTGACAATGTAATTTTTTTTGTTTGTGTTAAAATTTGTGTCCCTTGAACTGGATCTTATCTGTATGTAATACACCAATGCTATACCTAATGGCATAGCATATTGCACGTTACTTGCGACCAAAATTTTGAGATCAAACTCTAGTATAGAATTTAGCTGGTAGGATCCCCGTAATGGGGTGGGTCATGGTTCCATACAATTTCCCACGGCCATTAGATTGAGAATTTTATTGATTTAAATAAATTAGATTAACGCACTGATGCCTATGGCTCACCAAGAACCGTGACTGAATTAAAAATACACATTTTAAAATTAGCCTCAACTTCTCTCTCTCTTCTTGTAAGATACCAACAATATTGAAAGTTATAATGGCCTTGCGTCGCGGGCAAGCAATACTTCAATTGCGTTGACAAATACTTGGAGAGCTCAATTGTCAAAGTCTAACACTAACAAATAGCAACTCACTGAGAAGGAGCCGGTCTACTTGGAGAGCTCAATTGTCAAAGTCTAACACTAAAAAATAGCAACTCACCGAGAAGGAGCCGCCCCCGCTTGACTTGCGGCTTAATAATATGCATCGAATCTAGCAAGTAAATCTCTTCTTCATGTTATTCGGATTGAGGTTGCCTTCAACGCACCCTTGACACCCATCTTGTAGATAGCTTAGCTTAGAGATAAGGATCCTTTTTGTTTTTTAATGTAATTTTTTTTTATTTCATCATTTTGCATATTACTCCTCGAACATGGGTAGTGTTAATTCTTGCTACTCCAAAAATGGCTCATAATGTATATATAGGAAAAGGGTGAACAAACTTGTCTTTCCTTTCGAGTGTAGTCTGTTGAGCATCTATTAGCTTTTGACATTTACAAGCTGGTAATCATTACTAGCAACAATAAAATAATGTTTTCTTTTCGTATGGTGTATGCCTTTATTATAATTTGATACTCTGCTTTCATTCGGTTGTTGAGATTGGCGGGCTTGCCTACTAGAGGGTACCAAGTGCCACACAGAGGACATTGGCAATAGACATACCAAGTGTCACCGCGTGACACCTAGCCTAAGCAGTACCCTTTCCTCTGTTCTCCCTTAAAGACACACCGAGTAAAATTTACCCCCAACAAATTCTACATTTGATGCCCTCAAGTTGCCATATCACCCAAAGAGCTTTATTCCAAAATAAATTAATGAAGTTTATAGTGACATCAATTACATTTTTATCCACAAATGCCACAAATAAATATCTAAACTAAGTATATTTATTTATATTGAGTAATGTCTAGATTCCGAATATGATACCAAGTCTACAACCCTCACAGGACAACAGACCAACAGACAACAATCCCCATGTTACAGGATGCAGTACAAAACAACAAAGGTGGGAGCTATGAATAATTTTTCTGCAAACGAAAGATTCAGACCAATAACATGATCAAGACAATCTTAAGTTAGGAATTTAGACACTTGTAGATTTAGACCACTCTTTTTAGAATGAAGTGTGAAGGGCAGACCTGATTGACAAAGTAGGGTGGATCAATGAATGCCTTTTCTGATAATTATAATGCAAAAAGAACTACAAGCTTATCAAGGATGGTGTCACCTGTACAAAGCAATTCATATACCTATACGGCTCTGCCTAGAAGGTATATCCTGAAAAAACTACTATTTAAGCCAAAAATGCAAGAGACAACTCCCTTTCGAGTTGAGCATAAACCACCAGTAAGGATGGCAAGAAAATCCATTTGATGAGATCCATCCCATACGATTTGAATGGAATCTGAATTTTTGGATTCGGTAGACTTCTAGGTCGGAAATTTCCTGAGATTTTAGGTCAAATCCTACTTGCCATCAACTAGTTCCATTATTCCCTTACATGTTCGCACCAGTATGGATCAAGTATCATTTATATCGGATTTGACAGGATTAATCGGATCGGGAAAGCACAAGAATTTGGATTAGACCAAAATGGATTGGATTCAGTTATGATTTTTGGAATCCAATCTGTCTGCCAGGTCTACGAACACACAACCAAACATGAAATTCTCTCTTCCCTTTTCTTACATCCGAATCCCACATGCATCTATAAGGACAACATGGAGCTGTGGTCTCTTTAACATCTTAGGAAGGTAATTCTATGTCCAACAAGAGAAAATTGTCAAATGCTATAAATGCATAACCCAAGAAACACCGAAAAGGACAAATTGAGACCCATAACTCATAGGTCCATTGACAAAATAAAGCATATGGACACTTCCACAACTCATGTGCTTCTACAGACACCAGGACACAGTTATCCAGAAAAAGAAGGATACTTAATGCAGGTTATGTTAAGTGAGAAAATGTCAAGCAATTTGGAACGTCCAATATCAAACATTCAAAACCAAAAGGGGGTGAGACTTCTACCAATTAATTCAATTATACACACACATCCAGAAGTTGATATGATGTTCAGAACCTATGACCTCCATGGTAAGGTGAGAAATCGAATCAATACACAGGCCTCTTTGTAGACTGAAAGATTATATGATAAAAGAGTACAAAAGTTGCCAATATGTATCGCATTACATGACAACATGTAATTTATCAATAAAGAAAAAAGCCAGATGTTTCCAGGGGAAAATGCTGTCTCATGTATGAATCAAGGTAAACAATCATGAAGTCAAAACAGTAATAGTAATAAGATGGGAGCCATTAATTATATGCCAAAGAAAAGCAATATATATTCCCATAGTTCAATAGTTGGTCAAGTTATGAGTATATATGTTATCTTACCTTCCTCCAGCGAGAGCTGAATAGATCTCTTTTCAAGTCCAATAGCCTGCAAGCTAAGGTCTTCTGAGGAGAGGGAACGAAGCCCTGAAAAATTCAATGCAGCTCAGATATATTGATTCCCGGGAAATACAAAAAAGAAAAAGGCATACAACAGCAAATTCAAATACGTAAGCTCATACATACTCTGTACATAATCTTCTTGATTTGACCGGTCCAGCATTTCCAATGCGTCCTGCAACCGACAATAACGCTCCTTCCATGGCTGGTTATTCATACTCTGAATATAATCTGATGGAGCAATGGATATGGTAACACCATAATTGTCCGAACCTGTTGCCTGCAAATTGCTTGGTGACTTCCCAACAGAAGAAGGTACTGATGGTTTTCCAGAAGGGAAACTTGTTAAAGAACAGGTCGGCATAGGTTCAATTTCAGGAATGCAAATTGGAGATTCCTTCGCTTGCAATTTTTCTTCTATTTTCTGGTGCTGGTCGCCTACCTTTCTTTGTGGTAAACAAAAAGAATTGTCGCTTCTATTTACATATATACTGCTTTTAGGATGGTCTGCTTCAGGCTTTCTACGAACATATACTAAATGCCCATTTGCAGCAGCCATAGATTGAGACTGCTTCACAAGATGTTTAGGCTCAGCTCTTTCAGGACAGGAAACCTTAACAGACTCAACATCAGGTCCATTCTCCTTCAACAAGACAGGACTCTCCACAGATTTAGGCATGGTAATTCTATTCTCATTCTGCAAGTCTCTCAGTACAGTCTTCTTAGGAGTAATAGGCAATGGGAATTTCTTGTCACAATTGGATCTGCCAGTATCAGTATTAGGCCGACCATATTCACTAAACTTAGACTCTATCGAGGGTTGCACCATCCGAAGGAATTCAATTTCTTCCTCTGAAATATAGGATATAGACAAAATTAGAGACCACTTAACAGTAACTGAACAATGATACACCCAGAATACTAATCCGGCCTTTCTTTATTGTTCGTTAAGCAGGTTAATTTCAGAACGATAATGAATTAAAAGGCTGCATGCTATCTGAAACAAAAAAAAAAAAAAAAAAAAAAAAAAAAAAAAAAAAAAAAAAAAAAAAAAAAAAAAAAAAAAGAGAAAAGAAAAAACAGAGTGTTCTGTATAAGCCTAAAGAATTAACCAAGTATTAGATCAATCAAACAACATGATGGTCCGTAGCTTAACTATTTTACAGTTTTTCCTACTAGAAGAAGGGGCAACAATTATAATGTGAAGTCAGCAAAGCAACACCGTAAATGTTGTGGATGACAAGGTTAAGGAAAACAGTTCCCTTCATTTTCTGTTCCCAGAGAAGCAGAAACGGAATGCCTAACAATGTGTTGATCGCCTTCAAAAAGATGGGTTTAAGGACCATTTAAATATCACTGTCCATAAATCTCCACTTTTTGTTGTTCGGTGTTTATCCTAGATCTCGCAAAATTAAGCGTGTTCAGAAAAATAGTTTCCCGATAGTTGCAAGAAACCACCTCTAAAGCTTCCTCTCGATCTCATATGCTTCTTCAATCCATATTGCTATGGACAAATATTTATCCAAACCATCTGATTATAAATCTTCTCAAGGGTCAAGTCCACCCAGAATATTATCAGGGACTTCTGCTAGACTTGCAAGCTACAATTTATCCTAAAGAAATTAGTGAAGTAAATGTTTATTTTTCCAAGGGTAATTCAACAAGGGTGGAAAAACCAACAAAGTTGAGAGCAGAGATGCAAAAAAATATAGGGTGGAACTGCAACCTAACTTTTGACGTCCCCAAACCCTAAGACTTAAATATGATAGAAGATCATTAGCTTCTTAAACTTTATACCACTTTCATAATGCCCATAAATCATAGAGGCTACAGCAGGGAGTTTTCATACATTTGAAATCACATTATGAATAGGGATCTGAGATGCATTACTATGGCAAATGCTGCCCATACATGAGACATTTAGACCCTGTTTTCTAATGCTTATATTTTCAGTTTTTTTGTTTATGTTTGCAAAATTTTGAAAACTGTAAACCAAAACGCATTTACCAAATGCGTTTATGTTTATTTGTTGTGGAAAAAATGAATTATAAACACAAAATGATAAACCCAAAAAAGCTGCTTTGGTATTGGTTTGTTTTTTCTCTTCTCTTCTTGCGTGTTGAAGCTCAGAGGGCAGAACTCTCTCTCTATCATTTAACAGATATGTCTCTTTCTCTTCTCACTAGCCTTGACCTCACCTCTTTCTCTCTTACAATTGACCCTGCATCCAAATCAAAATCTGATAGTGGAATGAAACACACACATGAATCCCAATCGTGGTTCTATTCTTTTGCCTCAGCTCACTCCCTATCCTCTTCTTCCTCGTCCCTAAATTCAGATCTCCACTCTACCAAATCAAAACACCCCCCAGGCTTGCCTTCCTCTTCCTCAAACCCCAATTTCCCCTTTTACTCCCTAACAATCCCTTCTCCAGTCACCCGCTCTGCTGTAAATAGGGGGTCACCACCACAGCCTCTCCGGTGAAAAGTGTGAACTTGATTTCAGTATTCTTTTAAATAATTTCTATAAACAAAATAGTTGGTAAACATGTTTCTGTTTTTATTTTACAAAGAAATAAACAAAACATAAACAGGTAGAAAAACCACAACAGATAAACATAAACACAAAAACACAAACGTTAGTAAACAAGGCCTTGGATTCTTAAGACACCAATGAATCCATGGAAGTATCTGAGTACATACAACTTCTGGATTTTCCAACCATGGGGCATGCCAGTCATTACAACACGTATAATGTTACGCTCTAGGTGCACAACTCATGTATAAGAATAATCTACTTAGAAAACACGAACATTGGTAGTCCAGCTAAATGTCACAAAAATATCCAATCGGCCTGTTGGGGAACTTGACGATTTGAAATTCACAGGGATTTGGATAAATGAGTGTATTTTGTAGGTTTTAGTCCATGAATACCATGATTTGAAATCCACATTTAAAAATTTCACAAAAGCCTTGACACCATGGATTTGAAATTGTTTTAATATCTCAAATCGCTCCACGGATTTATTCACAAGAATTTTAGTCTCCCTCACAATCAGTACGAAATCACAGTAATATCAAATCTCTATAACCAAACAGAACCGAAGACTTTGTCTCCACTTATCACTAATCTAAATACGAAATTAAATATAATGTGAGCAGGAATAGGAAGACCATATACTCGAAGTCAATCACCATAATGACAAGTAATAGGAATATTGAGCAACACAGCCCTATTTCTCAATCCACTTAAACACAAGATCCAGTTTTTTATCCTCGGACCCAGTAATACACAAAATTGATCATCAAAAGAAATGTCCCCACTCGTAACTACAAATTAACATGCTCCACAATCGCCATTCTAACCACCATGCTAAATATATTGAATGTAATGCACCCTATTTTACAACAGGTAGTGTTGGTACAAAATTAATGGCCTAATAAAAGAAAACAAGCAGGAACGCGAAACCCAGTGTCAATCACCATAGTGAAAAGCAAGTCAATTCAACTGAAACATCTGCCCTTTTAACTAACCACTTTGCTACATATGCATATATTATTTGTATTATACCCAATTAAAAACATTTGCTATTGCATGTGTGTAAAAAGCTCACAAACTTCTCACTAATAGGACATATAAGGAAAAGGAGAGGGGCACATCATAACGATAAGCTATAACATTCCACAAACGTGTTGGACAAATAACAAACTCCAACACTCCATCTCACTTGTGTCTTGTTCAATCCGAAGGTCCAACAAGTGAATGTGAATGGGTGAAGGTCAAACCAACATCAGCACTTGGGTAGCATGGGCTCAGATATCATGTTAAAATCCATGCATTTCCCATTAAGGGCCAGTCCAGTATTGTTGCTTACTACCTGCTTCTGCTTCTGCTTCTGCTTCTACTTCTGCTTCTCTTTCTCGGAATTGGTAGCTTAAGGTGTTTGCTGTTTGGAAAATTTCAAGAAACCGGCTTTTACTAAACTGCTTCTGTGGATACTTTTAGAAGTAGCCTTAAAGTGTTTTCAAAGCTTTTGTTTTTTCTATCATTGATTACTAAAATAACTTCAATTAAATATACTACATTCTCCACACATATCGACTTTTGTCTTTTTCCAATAAAAGCACCAATATACCGAACAACGCACTACTCATCAAAGCAACTCTTAAAATTATTCACCAAACACTAGGATTATACCTACTTTATAATAATAAATATTTAAAAACAGCTTCGAGAAGCGATTTTGGAAAGCAGAAGCATTTCCAAAATCCAAACTAAGCCCAAAAGTACCTATTAGGGGAGGGACACATTACAAGCTATGGGCAACAATAATCCACCGGTGAGGTGGGATAAATAACAAACTCCAACAATATGCGAGATTAAAAACGTTGACCTAATGAACACAATAAGTACGAAAATGATTATACATACACACACAAACACATACATACATATATATATATATAAAGCTACAAGTACTCGTTCAATATGAAACAAGTCTACATACTTCAATACTTCTATCAACAAGTTAAACCTTCACACTTTGTGCTACAATACGTTATGTACCTCCACTCTACAATAATGCAATAATAATATTATAAGCTTCAATAGTATTATTATAAATGCAAAAAATTTACTTGGAATTTCCGGGATGTTACATCCTCTCCTTCTTAGGAAATTTCGTCCCCAAAATTCGTATGCACTATAAAGAAATAAAACACGTACCGGAATTTTCAAAGAGCTCCAGAAATTTCTTACACATCAAGTTTTCATGTTCCCAAGTCATCTCTTCATTGGAACCACTTTGCCACAATACTTTCACTAACCGAATACTCTTCCTTCTTAAAGTTGCTCCTTCGAGTCAAGAATACAAATCGGCCTCACTATATATGATACGTATTTTTCTACGTACAAGTCATCAAAATTCACTATATGTAAAGGATTCTGAATTTACTTCCTTAATATCAATACATGGAAAACGGGATGAACGCTCCCTAATTGAGGTGGCAATGCAAGCCTATAAGCCACTTCTCCAATGGCTTCAAGAATCAAGAAGGTTCCAATATACCTAGGCGATAATTTCTCTTTCTTGCTAAATCTCATAATTCCCTTCTTTAAAGATACCTTTAAGAACACATATTCACCCACTTCAGATAATAAAGGATGTTGCATTATGTCCGTATAACTCTTGAAACAATTATGCGCCATTTCCAACCTCTGTTTTATTATCTGGACATTTCGAATTGTCACTTGTATCATTTCCTATCCAAGGAAAGCAGCATCACCAACCTTTGCCCAATAAATAGGTGAACGATAAAGACGCTTATGTAAAGCCTCAAACAAAGCCAACCTAATACTCGAATGATAACAATTATTATATGAAAACTCTATAAGGCTCACATGATTCTCCCAACCACTTATGAAATCTAGGATGCAAGACCGAAGCATGTCCTTGAGAATCTAAATTGTCCATTCAGACTGACCGTCCATTTGCGGATGAAATGTTGTACTCATTGAAAGGATAGTCCCCAAGGACTTCTGAAAACTTGACCAAAAATGCAAAACAAAATGAAGATCTCAGTCCGATACAATCAATACTGAAGTCTCATGTAAATGAGTAATCTTATTGATGTCCACCTGATAGAGCATCTTAATGGAATGGGATGTACGCATTGGAATAAAGTGAGAAGATTTGGTCAAACAATCTACAACATCCCAAATCGCATCACACCCACGTCTCAACTTCAGTAACTGTACCACAAAATCCAATCTAACACGTTCCTACTTCCACTCAAGAATGGAAAATAGCTACAACAACTCACCAGGATGTTTATGCTTAGCCTTAATTTATTAGCATGTTAGGGAACGAGACACAAACTCCTCCACAACTGGGCCACCAAAAGTAACAAGCCACATCATGGAACATCTTTGTACCACCCAAATGAAATGCCAAACACGAATGATGAGACTCCCCAAAAATTTCATCCTGAATCAAAATAGGCATATACAAACAACTTTGGAAATGCAATCTACCGTCATCAGCAATGGTCCACCTATCAAGACCATGTTCCGAAAGAATTCAAATACAATAAGCATTGCATTTGTCATCAACTTGTTGTGCCTCTATCATACGAGTAATCAAGGTTGGTTGAACCTCGACCATAAACAACGTTACACCTCTATTCTCAACTTCTACCACTCCAAACCCAACTCATTTAGTAAGCTCAACATCTCTCATTTGTTAATAGAAAGAAAAGCAAGAATACATTGGGGTTTACGACTCAACGCATTTGCTACCACATTAGCCTTCCTAGGATGATACTCTAGATCAAAATTATATTGATCTAAGTACTCCATCAACATCCTCTAATGCATATTCAAGTCACATTGTGTGAAAACATACTTGAAAGACTTATAATTGGAGAAAACTTTGAATTTTTCACTATAGAGATAGTGTTGCCAACACTTCAATGCAAACACTACTACACTGAGTTTTAGATCATCAGTCAGATAATTCCATTAATGTACCTTCAATTGCCTTGATGCATATATCATTACTTTATCAAGTTGCATCAATACGCCATTAAACCTTTCTTTTAATGCATCACAACACACCATATATCCAATGCCTCGCTCTGAAATAACCAATATTGGAGCCGTAGTTAACAAATTCTTCAACCTCAAGAAAGACTCCTCACATTTTAAGTCGCACTCGAATTTCACGCTTTTGAGAGTAAATTGAGTTATCGCGATTGCCAACCGCGAAAAGTCAAACAAAATGACGATAGTATCCTGCAAAACCCAAGAAACTCCAAATCTCTAACATAAATTTCAATCACTCCCAATTAGTAACAGCTTCAATCTTCAATGCATCGACTACAATACTACCCTCGAAAACAACATGACCGAGAAAACGAACTTCCCTCAATTAGAACTCACATTTTGGAAACTTCGCAAAAAGACTATGCTTCCGAAAAGTAGATAGGGCGACATGCAAATGCTATTAGTATGTCTCTTTAGTAGGCGAATATATAAGGAT
>MKEJ01030965.1:0-12746 GCA_001753735.1 Embelia ribes
GACATAATAGGAAAATTTTATTATTTATTTTATTTTTCCATTTGGATAACAGAACTGCAAATGGGACTACAAACGTGAAATTTTAGTTGGATAATCGAAAGGAAGTGAAGTAACAACTGATGAAATAAGAATCAATTCTGATACTAATTCGATACCCCATAACTATACACAGATCCTCCATCATTTTGTTCATTATTTTCTAACCAATAAATAGTAAGGGTTAGTTTTGGTAGCTAATGGTTATGATTTTCAAAATCTACATTTAAAATATATTTTCAGGAATAAATTGTAAAAATTTGAGTGTAATTATAATGTTTTGCAAATAAATTTTAAGGACAAAAGTAAAGTAATAAGGAGTAATTTTAAGGTTATAACGATAAAAAATGAATTTGTTTTTAGAAAATCACTTACAACACTTCTACGATCATGTATAGGAGAAAGAAATTATTTTTTGAAAGTGTGCATTTTAACCTTTATCAACTAACATGAATTACAACTTTATGGAAAAAAAAAATATAAGCACATATTCTCTCCAATTAAAAATAAGTGTCGTTTAAGAATGAGATATACGAACAAAGGAGATCGTTAAATAATATAAAGAGAAAAGTATGCCTTAGTCCCATAATAAATAGATTTTCACTCTTCATGATCAATTTATGAAATTTAATCATATAAAATGTATATATAATTAGGCATTCTCTTCATGATCTAAATTAATAGTTTATTAAAATTATCATTTATCTTGGTAAACGAAAAAAACTAACATTGCTGTAGTTTATATCATATTGACGAATAAAAAAAAGTTTGAGAGTTTAAACGACAAAAAATAAAGTTAGAGAGTGTAATTGACAGTTGGATCAAAGTTAGAAAGACAAAAAGATAGTTTATCCTAATTTAATTTTTAAAAAAATAAGCATACTTTACTTAAACAATCTTTATTAAATATAAGACTTGTGTGGAGTACATTATCGCGGTAACAAAATTCTATTTGTTTTAGTTTAATGTGGTTGAACTAGCTAATCCGATCTAGTTTTGCTAATGATGCATGAATCGATGAGTTATTTTCTCAAATAATTTACACAAATAACCGAGTAGTTGTGCCAGAATATGAACAGTTGCACCGACCCTAGATAAAAAAAACAGATAAGATATATATGCTTAATTCGTTCGTGTTAGAAAAACCTTATTTGAATATCTTACAAAATATTAAAGTATTTTTGTAATGCAAGGCACACCGTAATGCTAATAAAATTAGACAATATACACCTTGTTATAGAGTTTCCGAACTATAATTGCAGTGGTTAATTACATTATCCAATAATGGTTTTCTCGTGCCCCCGAATCTCGTGTAAACTGGGAGGCAAGTTTTTATCCTCTTTTAAAGAAAAGAAACGAAAAATATGTATAATTTTTAAGAAAGAAAATAAATTGGGATACACTTTTATTTTGATTTCTCCTACTTCTTGTTATAAAGTATAACATTCATCATAATATACAAAAATTCATTGATAAGCCTACATATGAATTTATAGGTGAACACATAGTGTACAATATAAATCAAGCTACATGCTTGAATAAAATAATAAAATATACATATCCCGAGTTTACATAGAATATATCGTTCTAAGCCGAATAACCTCAAGGGTTATAACAAAGTGTAATACAAAATGTTATCAATTGCTATATCTTCAAGCTTCAAAATAAAAGTATAACTTAACTTTAAATACAATACTTCTAAAACCAAAATAAACTAACATGAGGTTGGCCAAATACAAAATATTCATTTCAACTTCATCTTAAAAAATATGTACTAGCATCATAGGTCATCTCAATATTGCCTCTCACTAGCCTCCGTACCTACAATAATATTATAATACAAAATGGAAAAAAAATGTACGAGTTAGTCTACTAAATAATACGATAGATGTGATGCCATGCAATGCTATAAAGTGTAAATATGACACATATAAGTATGAATGCAATGCAATTTCCATGCAATACAACGCGATTTAGACATCAACTTCTAGATATCAACTTATAAAAATTTGGGATAAGTGTTTAAATATTTTTTTTCTTTGAAAACTAGGTTCCTTCATGAACCCTCTATCAATTGTTCCCGTTGTGGAACATCTATATATGTAAATCACTAATCAGATTTCCCAATTTTCACGGTAGGGCGTCGACCCTCTCTTTGTTTTCTTCTAAAAATTTCGTGAATCTACACTTGTCCCGAAAATAAAAGGAAAATGACTCAACATTATCCATCCGTCAAAAATAAATCATGCTCTAAAACTTCAAGTTTAACTTCAACTTCATAAAACTTCTTAAAATTTCATAACTTTTGTAAAGTTTCGGTCTTCACTAGTAAAGTTGAGCATTGCTCCTTCGTATATACTTTAAATTTTTTTTTTTCACTTCTTTGAAAATTTCATTTTCAAAACGTCAATTTCTTCAATAAAAATCAATTTCAAATTCTCTTTTGTCAAGAGTGCCACTTTGCTTAGAAATATGTATAAAGCTACTTCAATGAATTAATGATAACACATATGATCAAGGAATTCATTCAACTTCAAATTTTTCTTCAATTCTTCATATAACTAACTTAAAACAACTAATCAATACGTCTCTAATTTACTTTATAAACAAATACTTCATTCTTCGTAAAACAACTTCAAACAACTACATCTCATCTCCAATTTACTTCAAATTATCAAACCCTAACTTCATAAAATTTACACGTTAGGTACACATATAAACTTACACATATATTATTATTTTATAGCCTACTCGTATTTACAACAGCTTTAAATGTCTTCTAGGAGCAAATATTCAAAAAGTCTTAATTTCTCCTTCTTCTTCGTCTCGAATTTTGATCTATCTACCAAACTTGAATCATCTCGAACTCACAATTAAAGACGGTCTACTTAACATGAGGATAAAGAAAATCAACTTTAATTTCTTGTACCAACTAGGCACGGAAATCAAGGGATTATGAACTATTAAGATATGGTTCATGGCTAACCTCAAAATAATCTCTATGATTTGAGGATCAAAGATCTATCCTTAGATTGCGTATTGGATCTCGGTAGCTAGATGGATCAAGCTTCTAAACTTAGAAAATTTCATGGCTCTTTCCCCTCTCTCTATTCTGCCTTCACTGGATAAATATGAAATAACATCCACTGCCTAAAGTTTATTTTAAACCACTGAGTTCTGTTTCAATAATGTCGTTTGAACAACATTATGTACCGTTTGAACGACATTGCCATTTGAATTACAGAAGAGAACCATTCGAACGGTAAGTTGATTGCCAAACCCAATTTCTAGTCTTCACCTTTCAACTTTAAACTTCATTCTACTCATACCAATCACTAGAAATACATATATTCAAGTTATTATAAAGTACTTCCTTATATGTGCTATATATCGTAAGGTCACGATGTCTAGTTTTAACTCAATAAAAATACTAAAACTTCAAACTTATGCTACATTCTATACTAATATAACACATCTTCTTACTTCAATACTTTAACAATCATGCTACAACTTCATATTTCATTCTACAATATGTTGTATAATTTTACAATGATGTAATAATAATATATACATTTTGATAATATTATTATTAATGCAAAAAATTTGCTCAAAATTTCCGAGACATTACATCCTCTCCCACTTAGGAAATTTCATCCCCGAAATTCGCTTGCACTACCACAAAATAAATATCATACCGGAATTCTCAAAGAGCTTCAGAAACTTATCCTGTATCTTATCTTCGCGTTCCCAAGTTAACTCTTCATTGGAACCACTTCGTCATGATACCTTTACTAAATGAATACTCTTCCTTCTTAACATTTGCTTATTTGAATCAAGAATACAAAAAGGCTTTACTATATTGGACGCGTTTTCTTTGACATGTAAATCATCAAAATTCACCACATGTGAAAGATCCCGTATATACTTCCTTAACATAGAAACGTGAAAGATGGGATGAATAATCGATAATTGAGGCGGTAATGCAAGCATATAAGTCATTTCTCCAACAGCTTCGAGAATCAAGAAAGGACCAATATAGCTCGGCGATAACTCCCCTTTCTTCCCAAATCCCAAAATCCCCTTATTCGGAAATACTTTCAAGAATACATGTTCTCCTACTTCGAATGATAATGGACATCGTCAAATGACTTCGTGTTGTTTCCAACCTTTGTTTAATCATCTGGATATTCCGAGTCATTTATTGTACCATTTTAGGTCCCCTACTTCGGCCAAACAAATCGGAGAATGACATGGACGTCTATATAAAACTTTGGATGGACCCATCTTCATGATCAAATGATAGCTATTATTATATGCGAACTCTATCAAGCTCACATGTTCTTCCCATCTACCTTTAAAATATAGAACACATGCCTGAAGCATGTCTTCAAGCATCTATATCTTCTGTTCAGACTACCAATCGGTCTACAAATGAAACACTGTACTCATCGAAAGGTTAGTCTCCAAGGCCTTCTGGAGACTTGACCAAAATTGTGAAACAAATAGAGGATCTCGATCTTACACGATCAATATTGGAGCCCCATGAAAGCAAATAAACTCATTAATGTACATCTTACAAAACTTCCCAACTGAGTCAGTAGTTCACATTGGTATAAAATGAATAGACTTCGTCAAATGGTCTACAATCACCCAAATTTTATCGCAACCATGTGTCAACTTCGGTAATCCCACAACAAAATCCATCATAATACGTTCCTACTTCCACTTTGGAATGGGCAATAGTTGCAATAACCCACCGGGACACTTATGTTCAACCTTTACTTGCTGACACGTTAAACATCTCAAAAAAGCTTTGCTACATCCTTCTTATTACTGGGCCACCAAAAATGACGAGACATATTATGATACATCTTTGTGCCATCCGGATAAAATACTTAACGAGAATAATGAGAATCCCGAAGAACCTCATCTCAAATCAAATTTGGAACTAAAAGACTATTTTGGAAACCAATCCGCCATCATCAGAAATTGACCATCTATCAAGACCATGTTCGGAAAGAACACGAATACTATATGCTTCAGATTTTTCATTAATGCATTGCACTTCTACAATGCGAGTGATCAAGGTTGGTTAGACCTCAATCGTAAACAATGTTACACTTCGACTCTCCACTTCTACCACTTCTGAACCGAACTCATTTAATACACTTAACATCTCCCATTCATTCATAGCAAAAAAAGTAAGAGTACACCGAGTCTTACGGCTCAATGCATCCGCTACCAAATTAGCCTTTCCCGGACGATACTCTAGATCAAAGTCGTATTGATCTAAGTATTCCATCTGCCTTCTTTGATACATATTCAAATCACGTTGGGTAGAGACATACTTTAAAGATTTATGGTCGGAGAAAACTTCGAATCTCTCACCATAAAGATAGTGTCGCCAATATTTCAATGAGAATACCATCGCGCCAAGTTCAAGATCATGTGTCGGATAGTTGTTCTCATGAACTTTCAACTTCCTTGACACATAAGCCACAACCTTCCCAAGTTGCTTCAACACGCAACCCATACCTTCATTCGATGCGTCGCAATATATACCATATACCCAAAATCTTGCTCCGCAATAACTAATATTGGAGCCAAATTCAACAAATCCTTCAACCTCAGAAAAGACTCCTCAGACTTCGAGTCCCACTCAAAATTTACCCCTTTATGATTCAATCGAGTCTTCGGAGCCGCCAATGGAGAAAAATCCTAAATGAATCGAAAGTGGTACCCATAAGACCCAAGAAACTCCGAATCTCAAACACAGACTTCAATCTCTCCCAATTAGTAACAGCTTTTATCTTCAAAGGATCAACTGTAACATCCCTCTTGGAAACAACATGACTGAGAAAATGAACTTCCTTCAATTAAAATTCACATTTTGTTTGAATTTATATATGAATTTATAAGTAAACACCTCATTTACAATACAATCAAGCTACATGCTTGAATAAAATAATAAAATATACATCTCCCGAATCTATATAGAATATATTACACTTTTACTCTAGCCCGAATAATCTCAAGGGTTATAACAAAGTGTAATACAAAATGCTATCAATTCTACATCTTCAAGCTTCAAAATAAAAGTACAACTTAACTTTAAATACAATGCTTCTAAGGCCAAAATAAAATAACATGAGGTTGACCAAATAAAAAATATCTACTACAACTTCATCTTAACAAATATGTACAAGCATCATAGGTCATCTCAATAATGCCTCTCGCTGGCCTCCGCACCTACAATAATATTAAAATACAAAATGGAAAAAAAAAGAAAAAGAAAATGCACAAGGTAGTCTACTAAATAATACGACACATGTGATGCTATGCGATGCCATAAAGTGTAAATATGCCACATGTAAGTATGAATGAAATGCAACTTTAATGCAATGCAACACAACTTTGATTTCAACTTTTAGATTTCAACTTTTAAAAATTTGGGACTAGTGTCTAAATTTCTTTTTCTTCTAAAACTAGGTTCCTTCGTAAACCCTCTATAAATCATTCCATTCGTGGAACGTTTATAGATAAATCCCTGATCAGGTTTCCCAATTTTTATGGGGGGCACCGAACCCTCAATTTGCTTTCTTATAAAAACTTCGTGAATGCGACACTTCTTCCGGAAAAAAATGAAAAATGACTCAATACTATCCATGAATAATATGCAAATTTCCTTCAAAAATAAATCATGTTCCAAAACTTCAAATTTAACTTCAATTTTATAAAATTTCTTAAAAATTCATGAACTACGTGAAGTTTCGTTCTTCAATAGTAAGGTTGAGTATCTCTCCTTTGTATATATTTCAATTTTCTTATTTTCACTTCTTTGAAAACTTCATTTTCAAACTTCAATTTATCAATAAAAATCAATTTCAAATTCTCTTATGTCAAGAATGCTACTTTGCTTCAAAATATATATAATGCTACTTTAATGAATTAATGATAACATATATGATTAAGTAATTAATTCAACTTCAAATTTTGCTTCAATTCTTCATATAACTAACTTCAAACAACTAATTCATAAACAAATACTTCATTCTTCATAGAACACCTTCAAATAACTACATTTCGTCTCCAATTTACTTCAAATTATCAAATCCTAACTTTATAAAATTTACACATAAGGTATACATATAAATTTACGCGTATATTACAATTTTGAAGCATAATCGTACCTATAACCGCTTTAAATTATTTCTAGGAGCAAATCTTCAAAAGGTCCCAATTTTTCCTTCTTCTTCGTCTCAAGTTTTGATCATCTACCAAACTCGAATCATTTTGAACCTATAATTAAAGAGGGTCTACTTAGCACGAGGATAAAGAAAATCAACTTAATTTCTTGTGCTAATTAGGCATGAAAATCAAGAGATTATGAACTATCAAGATAGGGTTCGTGGCTTACCTCAAAATAATCTCAATGATTTGAGGAACAAAAATCTATCCTTGGATTACGGATTGGATCCCGGGAACTAGATGGATCAAACTTCTAAACTTAGAAAATTTCGTGCCTCTTCCCCCTTCTTCTGCCTTCACTGGGTAAATATGAAATAACATTCACTGCCTAAATTCTATTTTAAGCAACTGAGTTCTGTCCCAAAAATGCCATTTGAATGACATTATGTACCGTTCGAATGACACTATCGTTTGAATGGCACTGTCGTTCGAACGACATAAGAGAACCGTTCAAACAGCAGCTGCTGAATGCCAAACCCAATTTTCAGTCTTTATCCTTCAACTTCAAACTTCATTTGATTCATACCAATTACTCGAAATACATATACTAAGGTTATTATAAAGCACTTTCATTATACGTGCTATCTATCGTAAGGTCACGACGTCTCGTTTTAACTCGATAACAATATTAAAATTTCAAACTAATGCTACATTCTATACTAATGTAACACCTCTTCTTATTTCAATATTTTAACAATCATAATATAATTTCATACCTCCTTCTATAACACTTTGTATACTTCTATAACGATGCAATAATAATATTATATACTTCGATAATATTATTAGTAATACGAAAAATTTACTTGGAGTTTCCGGAACGTTACAAGTTTGGTGCTGAATTAATTTCCATAAATTTTAACATTAAATGAGCTTGTATTTCATGTTCTTATTTAAGAAGTGTAATTTTGGCAAATATTAATTATAAGGTACTCATGGAGTCATGGTGGCTGCAAAGTATGCCACCTTCATCCTTAGGTATATTTCATCTGTTTGTGTTGGCTGTATTTTTAGTTCTCATTTCTATCATTTTTTTAATAATAATAATTTAATAAAAGGTTGTTTTACTAATCTTCTGAATAGATTTTTTATTTAAAAATGTGTGACTAAAACACGGGACCATGAATGAGTCATAAATGATATCATATGTACTAGAAGTTAGGTATTTTATTAATGCCTTTGCTTGAATTTTTCTTCTTTTTATTATATATACATTTCCTTTTTTCGCATGGGGATAACATTTCCAAACACAAGACGTACGAAATTGAATAATTTCTTAAGACCATTCTTTATTTTGTTTTTATTTTGTTTTTTGGTCAATGGTTTTGCCCGATAAGAACTTGAGCTAACTTCCACGGAAGCTTCATTTAACACGGAAAATTTTTGATTTTTCAATAATTTTTAAATCTGTAACAAAATTAATTAAACATCCAAATGGCCATATCATAATTTATGGAATGTTAAATCCTAAGATCAAATAGAGGAATTAAGTTTCTATAACTTTTTGAAGAATTTGAGCAATGAAATAAAATGTCCTTAGGTTATAGAATTTATAGAAAATAATAGTTCTACTTGTAAAATTTACATGATTATCTCATCTACGGATGTGAAATGAAAAATATTTAAAAGTATTTGGTTTCTAGATATATTATATTAATAACTCAATTAAGATTAATCTTGCCATATGAGCTGGTAAATGAATAGGTAGAAATTTCGGATGAAATTAACCTAACCCTATGATCGGTACTTACATAAACTCAATTTGATTTGAGAAAGTTTTCCACTATGGATACTCGCTTCCCATAAATTTTCTTATCCTTAAAAAATTTGTACAAAGTAAAATCTAAATTATTTTCAAAATTATTTTTTCATGATGTAATATTATTATTTACAATAATAGGACTAAAGTATTTCACGTCTTAATATATTACTCTCTATGTAGTTACATATATATTTTTAATATAACTAACAAATTTTCATATAATATCTATTCGACTGTATAAAATTTTGTTGCTTCCCATTTTTTTCTTATAATTTTAAGGATACGTTTCGCGTTTTCCGGTTTTGATACCCTATGATCTGTTTCACAATTTTTAAAACCGGCCATTAAAACTTATAATCTCCATTGAACACAAAAGATTCCAATGATCTGGTTAATTAAGTCTTTTTAATTGAGATTTCCTCAGTATGAAAAGAAAAAATAACTCTTGTAATTAATTAAGTAGATAATATTTCATAGCACAGCGAAGTCAATAGATATTCGTGAGCTTATTTTGACCTGCTATTTTATGGTTAGCTATGACTTTGGGAATGTGTCACTGATGACGAAAGTCGTTAATATACAATAGCTAGGTGTATATATATATACTTTTCAATTATTGTATTGTATATACTATATACCTAATTTCCATTTCTTCCATTAACTATTTTAATTAAGACCATCCACCGGAAATAGTTATACAGCTTTCAGAAATTCTGGTGAAAATTGTAATAGTTAAATTATGAGTAAATTTCACAGTTTACATTTCTTCCATTACAAAATCAATTTACCAAAATAATTAAAAAATATACATTTCAATATTATATGATTTATTGTTATTCTAATATTTTTAAGAAAAGTGTCGAGGACTGGGGTTGTTCTCTTTTTCCAATATTAATTGATATTTGTAACAGAGATGTGTTTTCAAAAGGTCTGACTTAAACAATAAATAAAAATGACTGGTAGGGATGCTCTTATACTACGGTTTCGTTAATGCAATATTACTTCTTGCGTACAAGTAAATTCTTTTTCCAATTTAAGTTATATCTGGGAAATGGAGTCCAACTTTTGCTGCTATATTAATTTTTGAACCATTGAAGAACACTTATTCGTTCTATTTTAATAGTTTCATTTTTTTTTCATGATTATTAAAAAATATTAATTAACATTACTAAAATTCAAAATATTTTTACTCTCTTTCTAATAGTATATCCTTATTAATACTATCTATTTGTACAACTCATGATAAAAATAATAATTAAATAAAAATAATAAATAAGAACATTTTAGTTAAGTAATTTTTCAATTACTTTCCTAAAATAATAAATGGAACGGACTTAAAAAGAAAATACAAATTATTAAAATGAGACAGAAAGTAAAAGTTAATTAATTAAATTGTCCCACGCACCCTGAATATATATATATATATATATATATATAACATTGATTTTAGATTCATTGCCACTAAATGGTCATTGAAGCTAGAACTTTCTAGAAACCATGACTATTATAGGACAAGAAAAGGGAGCCAATAATTAAATCGTTAAGTACAAATTAATGCATAGATGTAATTAGAATCCATCCACTAACTAATAAAACCTACTACTATATTAGCAAAGATAGAATTTATTGGTGCTTCGAGAAACTAAAGTCTAAATTTTCCTTCTCTTGATTTTGTCAAAAAATAAAAAATAAAAAAAAAGCTGATAGTAATTTTGTTAAGTCCAAATATTTGTTTGGATATCCTCAAATCCAAATTGACAATGTCAACGTACTCAACATTGGGGGGAAACATAAATACTATTATTATCATCTAAAAACAATAAAGATATAATCTTAACAAACATTATCAGCTTTATTTTGTTTTGTGCATCAAAGTTGTACATAATTTAATTTTTAAACTTAACACGAATCCTCAATCCATTGTATCAAACCTCTATGAATTAATTTCAGGACAGATAATACCAAGAGATTCTACCCATATATACATAATTCTGTAATTAATTATATATTTATATATATAATATTATTAGATGGATAATTAATGCATGTGGCGAAGAAGTCATTTTCAAAAAAACTTTCCCCTCATTGACCAGTCATCCCACGTTGCACACCCTTTCTTACAAGTTAGAGCATCCACATCCTTATTTTTTATTTTATTTTAAAATTTTATCTTTCAAATATTTATTTCTTTTTATTTAAAATAAAAAAAAGTTAAATCAAAATTTTTAAAAAGTTATTTATATTTATCGAAAATATTAATATATAAAAATAATAGATTGTTAAAAAATATTTTTTAATGATTGGAGTATTTATTTTCTTTTGGTGTAAAATTTTTATTATTTAGTAGAGAAATTATGAATTGTAACTTTCTAAATAAACAAATTTAAATTTTTATGAATTTAAAAAAAAATAAAAATACTGATATAAAATTTCTCTCTCAATTTCTTATTTTAGAAATTGAAGGGAGAGAAATGGCCTCTAGAAAGACTCGGATTGATGCTCTGATTTACCATAATACTATTTTAATAAACAATAACCTAATTTCTTTTAATTACCAACTCCCATCTCTTGTCTTCTCTCTCTACATATATGCCAGTTGGTTATTTCATTTTGGGTTAATTACTTCACCAATTCCATATTTTTTATTATTTCTCTCTAGCTCCAATTACAATTTGTAATTGCTTTAATATTGAAAATTTGATATCAATTAATAATACTCTAGCCTATGAAGGAAACAATCATCCTAAGTAGCATTAATTTAATATCAAGTGACCAATCTATAGTTCTTGAGGGATAAATGAGTCTTTTTAGGATAATTCAAACTAATAGAGCCTCCTACTTTTAGCATTTTTTGTGATTTATTTAAGAATAAGCTAAGAAAAATATATTTAATGATTTATTTTGACATAAATAATAAACTAACCTTTTTAATACCACCTTATGTGCTATCAATATCATCCCCTACTTGAACTAATATCGGGAAAATTTAATAAGCAGACCAAACACAAGTATAAATGCCCGAATATCATTGGTAGAAACTACTATTATTTTTTAATTTATTAAATATAATAAGTTACTAAATTTATAATTATTTATGTTGTCGTTGTTAGCAAATTAGCATGTTAAAGTTTCAATATTAGAAAGAAAAAATGAAACTTTGCAAAATTTGCTTTTGTTAAAGTCTTTTACTCCAACCATTGGCAAAAAATAATTTTACCTGTCTAAAATATATTTTCTTTTCAATTTTGTGATGTGCAATGATTACAATTTTAAATTTATTACCAAAATTGTCCAATTGTAATTCATAAGAATATGAGTAAGATAAAATCATTATAGATGACTTTGGTAATTCACAATCAATTCAAATTTTAGTAAAGTTACTTTTATACCCTCCAAAATTAATGTGAATGGAGGAATATCAAAACTATTAGATCTAAAAACAAATAAAATATACCCAAATTAATCCCATTTTCACCCAATAAAATATTAAAAAATAATCAGATCTAGTTTTCTGCAAGCTGTTCTCGGCTTCTCAGAAGTTTAGAACGAAACAGAAATTTGGAGAGATATACGGAGAGAGAGAGAGAGAGAGAGAGATTTAAATCGTGTCTTGTTTTCAACTGCCCAGTCGTTATCATATCCCCGATTTATCTTAATTAATTAATGTTTATTAAATGAAACATAATAAAATATTATATTG
>MKEJ01030969.1:0-12384 GCA_001753735.1 Embelia ribes
CGTGACAGCTTGTATGAGGTATAATACCCTTTTATCCCACTTGGGATTGTGCTATATTTGATATTGGTGTGTCATATTCCTTTACAGTGGCACGACTGGTCAAAAGTTTAAGACTAGCAACTGAACATTGTAGTAGGGACATGGACATAGAAATGACTATAGGAAACACAATGATTCCTATCATTATTTGCAGGAACTTTGTCAATCAAGTATCAGATCATATGATCCCAGATGATCTGCTATTGTTGGATATGTCGAAATTTAACTTTGATATTATCCTTTTTTTAACGATTTATTGAGTTGATATCGGGCCATCATTGAGTGTGATCGGAATCCTATTTCCTTCAATGGATTTGACACATAAGATAACCTATGTAGGTGAACGGGCTACTCCTATTCTTCTGTATAAGAAAGCATAAGAAAGCCTAGCTTGTATAATTGTCGTTCTATACATTGCAGAGGAATAGACACTGAGTTCGGTGATACCTATAGTGGCAAGTGAGTTTCCAGATATATTTCTAGAAGATCTATGTGGGCTCCCTTCACGTAGGAAAATAAAGTTTAGGTTCAATCTAGCACTAGGTGGATAACGCCGGCTAAGTTAAAAAAGTTACAAGTCCAGTTAGACGATTTGATGAGTAAGCGATTTATCCGGAGAAGTAAGTCATCTTGGGGTGCACCTGCGCTGTTCATCCATAAGAAGGATGGGACATTAGGTATGTGTATCGACTATCAAATATTGAACCTAGTAATGATAAAGAATAAATATCTATTACGCCGTATCAATGATCTATTTGATCAGTTGTATGAAGCAAAGTAATTTTCAAAGATAGATTTGATATTAGGATACCATCAGTTACGAGTAAGAGAAAAGGATGTGCCAAAAATGATATTTCGTACTTAGTTTGGCCAGTATGAGTTTTTAGTAATGCTGTTTGGATTGACGAATTCACTTGTAATGTTTATGGACTTGATGAATATGATATTTGACAAAAATTTAGATTGATTGATGATTTTGTTTATAAATAATATCCTTGTTTATTCTGCAACAGAGTAAGAGCATCGAAATCATTTTCGAGAAGTATTGTCGACGCTACAGGAGCATCGGTTGTATGCCAAATTATTGAAGTATGAGTTCTGGCTCTCTGAAGTGAAGGTTATGAGGCACATAATGTCTGCATAAGGTATATCAACAAATAGAGCCAAGGGGGAAGTGGTGTTGGCACAGGAGCAACCGAAAGTGTTTTAAAATTTTGAAGCTTTCTTAGGTTGGCTAGGTACTACTGATGATATGTGAAGGACTTTTCTTGTATAACTACATCGCTAGTGCAACCAACATGAAAAGGGGTAAAATAAGAATGGAACTCAAAATGTGAAGTAGTGTTCTAAAAGTTGAAAGAGCTACTTACGATTGTACCAATACTCACTATACTCAAGCAAGGGTTAGGTTATACAGTCTATTGTGATGCATTGTTTGAAGGAATTGATCTTGTATTAATGTAATTAGAGAAGGTAGTCACCTATGCTTCTAGACAACTGAAGAATTACAAATAAAACTATCCCACATATGACCTAGAATTAAGAGTTGTAGTATTCGCATTACGGGTGTACATCGGTATGTTCGGTTCCGAACCTGAAAAAATTGAGCCAATTGAATTTTATACCTGAAAAACTGAGCCGACTGAATCATAGTTTCAAAATCAAACCAATTTGAATTGAATAAGTTGGTTCAATTCAATTACAAACCAGAAATACTAAATTAAAAAAAACAACTAAAGAAAAAAAGTTCTACCATGATCAAATTGCTGCAAAAAGAATTTTTATCTAAGCAAAAATATTAGTCCTAGCCATAATAAAGAAAAGGTGTATTTATATTGATATAACCTAGTTTAGTCTAATTGAACCGGGAGATTAAGTATTAAAATCTAAACTGAACCAGTTTAACCAAAAAAAATGAACTTTTTAACTACTTAAAATCGAACTGAGCTGAAACAAGAAAAAAATGAACCGAACAGGTTTGGTGCGGTTTGGTTTCTAATTTGATCGATCAATCTGCACACCCCCAGTTCGTATTGAACATCTAATGACACTACCTATATGTAGAAAGATTCGATATTATTTGGATCGTAAAGTTTGAAGTATATATTCAACCCGTAGGACCTCAATATGAGGCAGAGACTATGGATTGAGTATATAGATTAGTATAATTTTAAGCTACAGTACTATCCAAGAAAAGTGAACATAGTGACAGATGCACTAAGTCGAAAGATGAATAGTACCCTTAATGTGCCTATAGTTTGAGCAGTGGGACACTTGAGTTCAGGTTGGAGGAAATAGAGGTACAAGAGCAGGTGTCTTTATTCTCATTTATGGCATGATCAATGTTGGTTGAGCAGGTAATTGAGGCACAATAAGAAAGCATGTGATACAATGAGCACAAGAAAGAACAACTAAATTGTAGATGATTGGGGATGCTAGAGAATTGTTGTATCGAGAACAAATTTATGGTCTGAAAGTCATGAGGGAAGTGGTACTATGAGAACTCCATGAATCAAAGTTGTAGTGCACCCTTGTTGTAATAAGATGTATCACGACTTGAGCAGGCAGCATTGATGGCCGAGTTTCAAGCAGGGTATAGTAGAGTTTGTAGCAAGGTGTCTGATATGTTAGCAAGTGAATGTTGAACATTAGAGATCAACATGGTTGCTATAATAACCAGAGGCGCCACAGTAAAAATGGGAACATATCGTGATGGACTTCATTATCGGGTTACCGAGAACCCGATATAAGAAGGATATAGTGTGAGTCATTGTAGACTGATTAACCCAGTCAGTGCATTTTCTTGCGATACAAAAGAAAAGTGATGTATAGGCTCGTACAGAGATATATATCAATAAGATTGTAAGTCTACATGGAGCTCCGCTCTCGATAATATCTTATAGGGATCTGGTGTTTAAGTCAAAATTTTGGGAAGGGTTACAGAAGGCTGTAGAAAAAAAGTAAGCTCTAAGTATAACCTACCATCCATAAACAGACCGACAGTCGAAAAGAACCATACAAACACTTGAGAACATGCTACAAGCATGCGTACTCGACTTTGGAGATAGTTGGGATGAACACTTAGCTCTGGTTGTGCTTAAGTATAATAGCAGTTACCATTCCAGTATTGGAATGGTACCATTTGAGGCACTATATGGGAGATCGTGTCGATCATCAGTTTGTTGGCTCAACTATGGTGAGGCAGTTTTAGTGGGCCTAGACATTGTTCAGGATACTACTGAGAAAGTGAAAGCAATAAAGGAACCCCTTGAGATAGTGTCGGAAAAAGAGCTACGCAAACTAGAGATGGATACCTTTAGAGTTTAAAGTTGGGGACTGAGTATTTCTGAAAATATCATCCCGAAAGGGCATGATACGTTTCAAGAAGAAAGAGAAACTCTCATCACGTTTAATAGGTTGTTTTAAGATTATCGAGCAAGTCGGTACCTTGGAATATAGACTAGCATTTCAACATTAACTTGAGAATGTACATATAGTGTTTCATGTATCCATGTTTAAAAAATATGAATCACACTTTTCACATGTAGTGTATTACACTTAGTTGACCGTCAATGAGGCTATGTTAAGTGAAATATAATTGATTTGTGTACTCAGTAGAAAAGATAAAGTCCTATGAGGTAAATCAATACCACTAGAACGATTTTTTGTGGACCCATCGTGGTATTGAATAGGAAACCTGGGAAAGAGAGGAAGAAATGAGAAGCAAGTACCCCGAGCTTTTCTGAGAGCTACTTTTGCTACCGAGTAAGTATAGTGTTATACATTTGTGAGTAATTATGTGTTTGTGTATACTATTAAACACACACACACATATAACTATATTTATTTGTAGTAGGAGTAAGTTAAATTTCGAGTACGGAATTTTTCTTATGAGGGAAGAGTTGTAATACACAGAAGCATATCCTTTTGAGTTACTCTATTTTTAAAATATAATATATAATTTGAGATAATTTTTGGAATTGGAGTTGAGTTAAAGGGGATAGTTGTTGATTTATTAAAATTCATGAAAAATGGGTACTAAGTGTTAAATACCCCTAAGACTATCTATTAAAAAAGTAAGGGTTATAAATAACTCATTTTCAATTGGTGTAATTTTAGGATACTTTTTGAGAAATTTTGGAGACTCCAAGACTCGGTTTGGGAAAATGGAAAAAATATTATATAATAAAAATATAAAAAAAAAGTAGATAGAGGATAGAGGGTGGCGGTAAACCCACCCGATCAAAAACAAATACATATTTGCGCTCAACACCACGTCAGCAACACAATGACATAGATTTTCTTACTGTGGGTTGTACTATTTCAGTATTGTAGCCGTTATATGCTATTAATATCAATAAGTAGGTGAAGTTATGACATTTAATTGTAAATTTTACAATAAATTTTATTATGGGCAATGAGTGAATTGTTGGTTTAGTAGTATAAAAATACATTTGATTATATATATAAATGTCTAACACCGAGATGAACACTATATTAAGTATAGGGTTGGGTGTTGCCTATGAGATTATGAAATAGTAAGAGTTTAGTGGTAAACTGACCTTTTTAATAATGAGTTCAGGGATTGAGTTTGAGTTTTGAGTATGCTCTCAGGGCCTGGGGTGAGTTAGAGTGAGTGTTCCTCCCTCAGTGCCGAGCCTTTGATGCAAGCACAATTTAGTGGTAAACTTGCCTTTTTATTATATGAGGTTGGGGCTTAAGTTTTGAGTTTCCCCCAAGGGTATGGGATACGTTAGAGTGAGTATTCCTCCTTTGGGGCCGAACGTTTCATCAAACTACATTGTAAAGTTACTTATTTGTGGTAATTTGGTTGTGTTATTTCTTTACTATTTTTAATCCCATTTTCCTATTTATTGCATTAGTTACATTCAAATTTCTTACCCCATGCGTGTATATATGTTCATATATCTATATATTCACATAGGTACCGAGCAAAAGGTTAGTTGATGTAATAGTGGATGGCTGAGTATATATGGGATTAGCATGTTACCGAGCTGAGCATGGTAAACTGGTATAGAGTGGCTTTATAACTTAGCTGGAGTTTTGTTACTTTTGTCTTGTTAACAGCATGCACGTATACTGTAACATTTGTAGTTTTGTTCAGATCGCTATTATATATTGCATACTGTTATGCCCTAATTTCTCTAAAAGACCTGAAGTAAGCTCCGAACCCACTAGAGATCTTGGAGGGTGAGTGTATTCCCTTTTTAGGTAAAAGAGAATGAAAAACTTTATTTGGTTTTGAAAATAAAAATAGGGAATCCACACTAACACCACAACTTGCCAATCTCACATTCTATAACATGTTTGCATATATCAATCAGAGTACGCATAAAATAAAATAACAACCTAGTAATAATAAAAGTAAACTCCCTGTTTACAAATTACAATATGAGCTACATGCTCTAATACTGATAAGATATATTATATTTTGTTCTCGTCCTGACATGACTCTCGCCAATAAAGAGCAACAATAGAATGTAATACACAAGCTCCTCAGCCACCAAAAATACATCACGTCTAGACTATCCCACCAATGTATAAAATAAATACATTCCACTAAGCCTATGAAATAATACAACATTAATGAGACTGATACATCAAAATAGAATCCAAAATACATCTTTGAACAAAAGAATATATATAATGCTCGAAATCACCCTCAATGGTATTGTTTGCTAGTCTCGGCATCTATAGTATAAGTGTCTACAAAAGTAGAAAATGATATATACGAGTTAGTCTCCAAAATAAGATAATATATATATGATATTGTGCAGTACCTGCAAGTGTGCTAAAAGTCTCCTCACAAGCTCCCGTCAAAATTTTCCAAATTTACTTCTTATTGACTTCGAATTTGATCTATCAAACAATGACAAATCACATGAGTCTATAGTAAAAAATGGTCTACTAATCATAAAGAGTATGAATATCAATTTTAATTTGACATTCGGACCTAGCATGAAAATCTTGGTAAGGAGAAATGAATAAAATAGGGATATATACTTACGTCAATATGGATCTTAGATGTTGAGGAATCCGAATATGTAACTGATTTTCAAATCCGAGCCCCCAAGGTAGATGATTCACCAAGACTTAATATTTTCGTCACTCCCTCTTTCCTCATAGTCTTTGCTACTGGAAATGAGAAATAAAATACACCCTATGTTTAAAATTGCTGAAAAGTGATTATGGGTCCCACTTCTTCTATCGTTCAAACAACTTTTTAGGTACCATTTGAATGGTAGGAACCTACCCTTCGAATGGCTCACCTAAATTGGAAATCTTCATTGAAAAACTGCAAAATTTCCAAGGCTCTCCCACGACCATTTTAACTTCGACTCTCGCCCTAAAATCCCATACCAATATGCATATTCTCATACCATTCTCACACACATCACCACTCCCTACTCCAATACTTGCTCAAGCCGACATCAACTCACAATTCTCACAAACTCGTAAATCTTACAAGCCTCACACTTACATCTACTCACACAATTTCTCACGTCTCATGATAACAACAACACTCACAATTTACTCACAAATGATATACAAACATATAACTCGCCAATATGCATTTATACTCCAATGCGATATATAATCTCACATATAACTCACAACTCACTAATGGGTATCTAAATGCAATTTCACACTTGGCGTATATAATGAAACTAATCAGATATGCCATAGGTCTCTATACAGCAACCACAACACCTCACTATGGCTTCGCTATTAATGCAATAATAATAATATTATAATAGGATACATAATATTATTAAATGTGAAAAATTTATTCTCGAATTTTTGGGACGTTACATCCTCCCCACATTAGGAAATTTTGTCACCGAAATTCACATACAATTCATAAAATAAAGTACACATCGTGATTCTCATAAAGCTTTGGAAACCTTTCTCACATCATATCGTAGCGTTTCCACGTCATCTTTTCGCTTGCCCTACTTTGCCACAACACCGTCACTAGCCAGATGCTCTTCCATATCAAAGTCTGCTCCTTTGAGTCTAGAATACAAATTGGTTTTACCTCGTAAGTCATATCCTCATTGACGTATAAATCATCATAAGTGATCATATGGGAAAGATCCAGAATATATTTCCTCAACATTGACACATGGAAAATGGAATGAACACTCGCCAACTGAGGTGGCAAATCCAATCAATATGCAACCTTGCCTACTACTTCAAGTTTCCGAAACGGTCTGATAAAACGAGGTACCAACTTCCCCTTCTTCCCAAATCTTATGATCCCTCACTTAGGTGAAACCTTCAAGAACAAAAGGTCACCAGCCTCGAATGATAATGGACGACGATGTGTATTGGCATAACTCTTTTGCTTACTACGAGCCATCTCCAACCTCTGTCTTATAACTACACCTGCCGAGTCTTCTCTAGGACCAACTCTGGTCCCAATAATGCACTATCACCCACCTTAGCCCAACAGATAGGATCAAGGTAGCCCATACAAGGCCTCAAATAGAGCCATCTCGATGCTCGAATGATAACTGTTATTATAACTAAACTTGATCAAGCTCACATGCTCTTCCCAACCTCCACCAAAATCCAACACACATACTCTTAGCATGTCCTCTAAAGTCTAAATCATCCTCTCAGATTAGCCATTCATTTGATAATAAAATGCTCCACTCATCGTCAATTCAGTCTCCAAAGCTCACTGAAGGCTCGACCAAAATCTTGATACAAAATAAGGATCCCTATCCGAAACAATCAAAACAGGAGCTCCGTACAATATAATAATCTTATCGATGCATAACTGACAAAGCTTCCCAATAGGATCGGTCATACGCATCGGAATAAAGTATGTAAACTTGGTTAGTCTATCCACCACAACTTATATCGCATCACAATCATGCCTCAACCACTGCAAACCCACTACGAAATCTATTACAATTTGTTCCCATTTCTACTCGAGAACTGACAACGGCTGTAATTACCCACTAAGTTGCTTGTGTTTCAACCTTCACTTGCTGATACGTCAAAAACCTCGAGACAAAATCTGATACATCTTTCTTTAAATCCGACCATCAAAACTATCGAGAAATATCATGGTACATCTTCGTACCACTTAGATGAACTGTTAATCTTGAATGATACAACTCTCGTAACACTTCCTCTCGAATTGACTCCGGAACAAAAACTCGGCTCTGAAATTGTAAACTCCCTTCATAAAAAATGGCCCAATGGTTCAAACCATACTTACTAAGTACATAAGCATGGTAGGCATCAAACTTATCATCAATCTGTTGTGCTTCAACAATATGAGAAATCAAGGTAGGCTGCATCTCGATAGTATACAATGTAGCTCCACTTCCCACTTCGACCCAGTTAAGTCCAAACTCCCCCATTACTTGCATCATCTCCTGCTCATTCATAGCTAGAAAACCAAGACCACATTAAGTTTTACGTCTTAATGCATCTGCTACTACATCCGTCTTTCTCGGATGATACTCTAGATTAGAGTTAAATTGATCTAAGTACTCTATCCATCTCCGCTATCTCATGTTTAGGTCACGCTGAGTAAACACATACTTAAGTGATTTGTGATCTGAAAATACCTCAAACTTCTTGCCATCAAGATAATGTCGCCAACTCTTCAATACAAATACTACCGTTCCCAACTCTAAGTCATGCATAGGGTAATTCTTCTCATGTGTCTTCAATTGCCACGACCCATATGACACTGCTCTCTCCAACTGCATTAGAACACACCCCAACCCTTCTTTTAAAGCGTAATAATACACAGTATATTCCTTGCCTCACTCTAAAATGATCAAGATTGGAGTTGAGGTCAAAAGACCCTTCAATCTCAGGAAGGCTTCCTCGCACTTCTAGTCTCACTCGAACTTCACTCCCCTCTAAGTCAATCTAGTCATTGGAGTTACCAAATGCGAAAATCCCAAAACAAAGCATTGGTAGTAACCCACAAGTACTAAAAAGCTACGAATCTCAAATATGGACTTCGGTCGCTCCCACTCGGTAACTGCCTCTACATTCGATGGATCAATAGCTACTCCTCTTTCTGACACCACATGTTCAAGAAATCTCACTTCTCACAGCCAGAACTCGCACTTCAAAAAATTTTCAAACAAGCGATGTTCCTGCAAAGTAGATAAAATAAACATAAATGCTCACGATGGGCCTCTTCTGTTAGCGAATATTCCAAGATATTATCGATAAATACCACTACAAACTAATCAAGATACGGCTGAAACACATGGCTTATCAAGTCAACGAATGTTGCTGGAGCATTTATAAGACCGAATGGCATCACTAGAAACTCATACAACCCATATCGAGTACAAAATGCAATCTTCTCAACATTTGACTCGCGAACTCGTAGCTGATGATACCCAGATCGAATATCAATCTTAGAAAAGGATTGTGACCCTCTGAACTGGTCAGATAGATTATCGATACGAGGTAATTGGTAATTGTTCTTCACAGTAACCCGGTTCAGCTTTAAATAATCGATACACATCCACATCGACTCATCTTTCTTCGGAACAAACAATGCTAAAGCATCCTACGATGATGTACTCCTCCAAATAAACCCCTTCGCCTCCAAATCATCGATTTGAACTCGCAACTCATCAAGCTCAACTGATGCCAAACGATATGGTGCTATCGAAATCAACATGATCCCCGATATCAAAGTAATCTGGAACTCCACTTCCCTCATAGGAGGAAGTTCACTTAAATCCTCATGGAATACATCAAGAAACTCACATACCACAAAAAGAGATTTGATTCCCGAACCCACCTCATCTAACATGGAAAGGTTAGCTAGCACACATGCTAGACTAACTTACGATCTACATGAAATATGAGGGAATATTTTGTGCTCTACCTAATAACAAACATTGACATCGTCAGCTGTCACCATTGACACTTTGGGCCTCTTATAATCAATGACATCATGGAAATGAGATAGCCAATCAATGCCAATAACAAGACCAAATCCCAATACCTTGAATACAATGAAATTGAATTCCAATACATGCTCGCTTATAATAAGCTCACACCCACAACACACCTTCCCAATATAAAAGATATGCTCCCCCGAAGTATCAACGTATATGGGCTCATATAACTCATCTAAGTAAAACTGTAGCATGCATGTGAATCATAAAGAAATGAAAGAACAAGATGCTCTAATGTCAAATAACATATACATCCAAGCAGAGAGAAAAGGAAGAATAACTCGAACCAAAGAAGGCTCTGAAATATCCAAAGACCATGGCATAGTATAAGCATGGGTATGAGATGACTGGCCCTGCTGGAAATCCCCACAAGTCCCACAAAAACCACTACCACCCCCACATAAAGTACCCTTACTATGACGAGTAGAAAAAGTAGAAGGAGGTACATACAGCCTCCTCTGAGTAGTCTTTGGTAGAATCAGAGTCTGAGCAGCCCCACGTGAACCACTCTACTCTGCGGAACCTTCTGGGCAATAAGATTGCAGGTGTCCTCTCACCCCACATCGTCAACACACAATAATAGGACACACCATCTGTTATGGTCCTCAACCCTACACAATCTACATATCAGAGGTAGCTCACAATCTCACGATAGATAACCAGATTGGCAGCAGTTAAAGCACTGTGAATCTTATTCCGTAGTACTCGAAGAAGAAGGACAGGCAGGCTGAGAATGCCCCCCTCGATAAGGAATAAAATAAGAATCGCAGGACCTCTTTTGATCCCCACCACCACTGGTACTGGACCCCCTAGCAAAAACCACATTGCCTCCACCACCACCACCGCGGTTGCTTGAAAAGATTCCCACCTAAAACTCGGGTCGAGGACTCACTGGTAAGCTCGAAGACCTAGGGGGACAAGTATCGACCATGCACTGATGATCCATATGACTCACCTCAACCTTCATAGCCATGCTAACACACTTCTCACAGGTCTCATGCATATCTGCTACCACAATGGACTGGATACTATGACGTAATCCACTCTCGAACTTTTGGATCCGAAGTTCCTCCGTCGATACTAACTCATGAGCATAATAAGAAAGACTCGTAAATTTCCATTGATACTATTGTATTGTCAATGTCTTTTTCATTAGATTAGTGAAATTAGCTCGCTTCCTCTCCCGAAGAATACTCGGGAAGAACTCATTAAGGAAAGCTCGTCGCAAAGCCTCCCAAGTCTTCACCACCAACCCAATAATTTCGCGACGACCCTTCCAACATTTGGCTGCCTCCCTACGTAGATAAAATGGTGTCGTAGCCAACCGTATATCATCATTGGCCAACTGTAATGCCTTAAAGATCCTCTTGATATCTATAAGCCATGCATCAGCAACAATCGCCTCCTCATCTCCTCTAAAAGACAGCGGTTTCATCCTCTGGAACTATATCTAGGCCATAGATGCCCTCAACTCCCTAATGCTCTCCTTATGTATACTATGCACCAGATTGTGCATAACCTCCTCTATAACTTGCAACAATCCAAAGGTATCAGTCTGGGCTAACATCGGAGCCACTGGAGCTCTCTGCCGAACATGAGGTCGAACTTCATGAATAGTCTCCTCATACTCGTCCCAACAAGCATTGCTGCCCTCGGATAAATCAGGAATGCCCTCGGCAACCTGAATATCCGCCTCTCTAGCCCATGTGTACATAGCTTAACGCTCTTCTGCTCTATATCCACTAGTACGACTCCCACGAACAGTAGTCCCATGCCCACGATTAAGTCCTCACCCACGTCCTCGCCCTTGTCCATGCCCTCGTCCTTGTCCACGACTACGAGCCATCTATCACTTTATATATATAACAATAAGAAAAGAAAACATTAGTCTTACTACCAATGCCTTAAACACACACAACACCCTACAATAAAAGAATTCATGCCTCACTATAATACCCCACTACTCGCATATAAAACTCACAAATTCACATGTAATATTCACACCCCACATATGAAACGTCAAGAAATTCTACCACGCATTACTCATGCCATACTATAACTCACGCACTACGCTAATACATAGCTTCACGTAAGCACATAATTTATGTAACCCACAGCCATACTCTTGATTCCATAGAGTTTACCTGCAAGACACTAAGTTTTACGTAAAACTAATTAAGCTTTGATACTAACCTTTCATGCCCCAATTTTCCTAAAAAATCCGAGGCAAGCCCTAAATTTGCTAGAAGTTTTGGAGGGTGAATGTATTCCTTTTTTAGATAAAAGAGAATGAAAATTGTTTATTAGTTTTAAAAATAAAATAGAAATTCACACTAACACCGCAACTTGTCAAACTCACATTCTATAACAT
>MKEJ01030975.1:0-11519 GCA_001753735.1 Embelia ribes
AAGATGCTAATAAAATACATAAGATGAGAACCATCAGAATATGACTCCCCGAAAGATGGGCATTAATTAAAGAATTATGGCGCTTAACTCATAAGAATGAATAATTGAGAAAATGATGTATTTGTACTAATACTCGTGAATGATAGTAGAAAAGGTGAAGGATTCACGTTAATACAGGAGTATCGTATGTCTGGGTAGTGATTAAAAATATATATGCTAAATAGTAATCTCCCGAGAACCGTTGACCCTTAATGTAGAGTAGCGAGACAATTAGTCAGAGATAAGTAGATTGCGAGACATATAGTGATAGAGTTGAGTTAGGCGGTCAATGTTTGGTAGTTGCAACTGTGTAATGATGGATCTAAGGTAAAATAGAACTCTTTTAAATCTTTTTGCAGATGTGTTTTTATGTGGAGGTGACAATAGCTGGAGATGATGACAACTTACTACGTTGATGGAAAAGGGTCTTATGAGCAAATTTATTCTACCATGGGGTTGGGATAGTTAACTGAATTTATGGCAGTAATGTGAGGTTTAGGACATGAAAAGGGTAACTATAGAAAATTTATAAATTAGATTATTACAATATTTGAAAGGTAAATTTTTTACTATTGAATAAATAATGATAATGAATACAACGCATACGAAATATATATCTTAAAATAAATCATGAGCACTCATACGCATGTTTAGTAAATATATTCATATATATATATATATATATATATATATGAATATTCTTTTGATACAGTATATGGGAGGATGTGCGGGCTTTTGATAAGAAAACTAGTAAGGACCATTTAAACTACGGACCCTTCCTGATTGTGACATCATTGACTTCTTAACAATATAAGGGAGATATGGTGAACTATGATTTCAATACCAAACCTTGGACCGAAGGACATGGATCTAATGACTTTGACCCAATTGAAATAGAAAGAGGCGACAATGTAAAGGAATTTGAATAACAGATTGAAGTGATCTATGACCCTAGCCAATTCAAATTGCAAGAAGAAAAAGCAAACGATATCCCTATCCAAGACAAAAAACTTATACAAGTAAGTGTTATAAATAACAAGGTAAGGACACTAGAGTCCATGACTCAAGGGAAAAGTATAGGAAAGCCTTAAAGTGGACGATATAGTTGAGATCAGTCACCTTTCGGAGCACAATTATGAGAACAACGATAGTCCGCGATATTCGTGGACCAAAATTGAACAGTGGTGAACAAAGACCCGGTAAAAGGGATTCTAAGTGAGACTGAAATGTTGACTGGTATAGGCAAGACTTGAGAAACCTTGGGGGTGATGAACAAGTATAAGGCCATGACAATTTGCTTCTCCATTGAAGTTTCAGAATCATGACGTATCGGACCTTAAGATCGAGACCTTGACTCCTGTCTAATGATTTCTATAAACTTTAAAGACGAAGTTCCAATTACACGTGAAAAACTGTAAAGCCCTGAAAATGAACAAGCTTGAGAATAAGGAAAAACAATCGATATATTTTGCAATATCAGCCAATTGTCCATAATCAGTCGACTGATACGTGACAGAACTGAAAAATAGTCATACTTCCAGCCATGTGTGAACAACCCTACTCCACTTCAGACGCAAATTGGTGTCATTTTTAACACCCAACAACTATAGAGAGAAAGAGAGAGAAGAGGGCAAGAACAATTTGGTCAAGTTTTGGCCATTTTGAGCCATTCCTGAACTACTAGAGACCACCCTTTCTGCATTATGACTTTCCAAATGTTCTAGCTGAGTTGCTTATTCCTAGTTTAACTAAATTTCAATGACAATATTGATTTTAAACCCACTTGAAAGGGGCCAAACTTTTCTAATTGATGGAATTGCGGTCCTTTTTGTCAACATGGTGTAGATTCTCATGAAAAGTCATCAAATTTTCAACAAGTTGATATAGGAATGACCATACATGTATACAAAATGGTATTATAGTAAGTTAACAATGAAGAATTCAAAGGAGATTATCATTTTAAACTGTGAAAGCATTGTATTTTTCCTGAGACGTATCAAATCAATGGACTAATTTGCTCTATTAGTCAATTAATTCCATCAGGCAGATTAAGAAACTGAGTTGTAGGGTTTATTTTATAGTTTTAAGCTAATTGCAGCCCTAGAATGCGACTTGATGAACACACAACCGTAATAGATATGTATGCGATCCAAAAAGCTTCCTAGTACATTTCTCGAGAAAAATAGATGTACAGTTAGGATATTTTCCCATTAAACTTAGTGCCCTTTGACGTTGGGTTATAATTTACATTCACAAACTATTTTTTGTGATATTTAATAATTGATGCCCCTTAATTTGAGAATTTAAATCAACAAGATGCTAACAAAATACGTAAGATGAAAACCATCGAAGTATGACTCCCCGAAAGATGGATATTCATTAAAGAATTAAGGTACTTAGTATAAAAGAATGAATAATTGTGAAAATGATGTATTTAAGACAATACTCATAAATGATGGCATAAGATGTGAAGGATAAAGAAGAAAGACGAGTATGATAAAAAGAATCACATTAATACAGAAGAATAATTAACCTGGATGGTGATTAAAAAGATGTGTGCTAAATAGTGATCTTCTGAGAACCGTTGACCCTAAGACTTCATGATGGACTAAGATTGTAGACTTAGAAATATTAAGAAAAGTGATAGACCTAAACTGGGAAGAACTTCGAGATGTAATGATTGTCGGTAAACTAATGACGATATATAAGTTAAACTAAGATGATCGAATGGCAAATCAATAAGAAAATAACGACAGAAAAAATGCGTGTGGAAACTGGAAATAAAGAAGTGCAATATTTGGATGGGATTTTGGGAATGGTGAAAGCGAAAGATGGATGGTGACCTAATGGGAAGACGTGAGAAATCGGAGCGCATAATACCGTAGATGACCGATGATAAAGATAATCCGACAAACAATAGATTGAAAGATGAAACTATTATTATCAAACATTTATGTGACTGAAGCCTAAAAATGAGAAGAATGAGAATACATGTTGATAAAAGATGAGATTACTATGTGAATCCCCAAGCAGACTGTAAGTGCTAAAAAACCATGGCCCTTGAGCAAAAATCCCTGGACGACCCAGACTATTGGCACAGAAAAGAAGGAAACCTGAATACCTAATGGGACAAGTACAGATTAAAGATGAATTATCTGAACAAGTACAAGTATAAGGCGATCGACGAACCTAGATAAAGATCCCGATGATTGGCTTGCGCAGGGACTTAAGCCTATAAATCCTAAGGGTGAATGAGACATCCTAGAAAGAGTATTAGCATGTGCAAGAAAGAGTACGAAATAAGTATTAAATTATATAACTTTATAAATAAATCAAACATAAGTTGATTACATACAAATATTATACACTAACAATAAAAGAAGAATCATTAACTTATGCAAAATCAGCACTCTAACGATGTGGGAACCCAGATGGAGGACATGCATGGATGATAAAGGACTTGCCTAGTAATGCAATCATATGTGAAGCATGTGCATGTGTGAATACAAATTGAGGAGAAAATAAAATCTTGGGTTGAGTCGGGTCATGTTACTTGTTAAGAATAAAACTTAAAGCCACTCTGGGCACATCACATACCCTCATGGATTACTAAGCAAATCACTGGGGTTCACGCGGGACCCCTTGTGCATACTAATATTTTGGTCAGGTCTCACGGAGGCTCTAGATGTGGAGGGACACCTACCAAAATCTTTGTGCATAAAGTCTTGAAGAACTTACGGTCTCGAGCATGAATGTTTCCCAAATATGTTATTCGAGGGCCCAATATGTCATGTCGATGTCATGGAGTCATAACTAATAAATGCGATATGACGTATTAATGCGATGAGATGTGACGTGGCATTCCAACGTGGTGTGGCATGACGTGGCAACTATCGTAATCTAGTGTGATGTGACGTATAGCCGTGACGTGATGCAATGCAGTGGCAAACTCGAAACTAATGAATTCTTTAATAATGATGACTAATAAGATGATGGAATTCTTAGTTCAAGATATTTTTAGAAAAGGTTTGGCTCAATCAAAAAACTTTTTTTATAAAAAGGAAAATTATGTGCCTTAACTAACGAGCGTATAATTTTTACTTGGAAAATGTCTTAACTGTCTACTATTTTCCTTTATTTTGGAAACTAGCAGATAGAAAGACTAATGATAGCTTTCTCCTCCATTATCACACATGTTTAGATAAAGGCGAGACGATGAGATTTGACGGTATGCTGGTGGTCTCTTTGAATGTTATTTCTGGCCCAGTCGGCCTTTGAGTTTGAACCTGATGTATTTAGTATTAACTGAGATAGTTTTCTGATCATTTCTTTAGTGTTAGGAGTTGTCCCCAGTTGAGACAACCTTATGTATATAAGTGTTAAAATTTGTACAAAATTTGTAGCAAAAAATGCAGTCTTTTACTTCAATTGTAGTAAAAAGTGTAGTAATTTGTGCCCAGTGATGTAGTGTTGCATTTAGTTTGCATTCCAGATCGTGTGGGATCCAGGGAGTGATAGGATAGCATCAGAGAAAATCGGATTACATAAATCCTGATTGGCCTTAGTTAATAGACACATGTAGGATGAGTAATGAGCACTAAAAAGGTGAGACAGGAGTCAAGCATGACATATTGCGGTATATTTAATTTGGAGAAATGTGCTTTAGAATGATTCCTGAGCTTTCGATTCCCTAAGTAGAAAGGGACCCCATAGACGTATTTTCCTAAGTTGCGAAGACCTTGAGATCAAGTCTTTGATGTATAGTAATGAGACCATTAGTCAGAGATATAGATATTGCAAGATATATAGTGATAAAGTTGTGTTAGGCGGGCAGTGTTTGGCAGTGGCGATTGTGCGATGATGGATCTAAGGTAAAATAGCACGCTTTTAAATCTTTCTGTGAATATGTTTTGATGTGGAGATGGCAATAGCTGGAGATGATGATAACTTATTAGACTGGCAGTAGAGGTTCTTATGTGCAAATTAATACTACTATAGGGATGGGACAATTGATTGAGTTTTTGGCAGTGATGTGGGGTTCAAGACATGAAAGGAGTGATGATAGACAATTTATTAATAGAGATGATTACGAAGTTTGAAAGGTAAATTTTCGAAAGTTGAACGAATAATGACTACAAATACAGTGCATGCGAAATACGTATCTTAACATAAATCATGAGCATTCATATGCATATTGAGTAAATTTATATGTACATATTCTTTTAATACTGTATGCAAGAGACGTGGCGGCTTTATATAAGAAAACTAGTGAAGACCATTTGAACTACGGACCCTTCTTGATTGTGATATCACTGACTTCCCAACCATACGAGGGAGATATGGCTAACTATGATTTCTGTACCAAACCTTTGACTGAAGGAGATGGATCCAATGACTTTGACCCAATTGAAATAGAAAGAGGCGGTAATGTGAAGGGATTCAAAGGACAAATTGAAGTGATCTAAAACCCTGGCCAATTCAAATTATCAAAAGAAGAAACAGACGATATCCTTAAACTAGACAAAATGTCACGTCCTGAATCCCGAAGATCCAGGGAAACGTGAACTGCTTTCCCATTTTAAGGAAAGTGAAAAGAAAAATATAGCTTTTAAAGAAAAGAAAAGAAAAGGGCAGAAAAGAAAAGGAAAATATCACTATATCGCTAAAACCTACCACTTCTCATCTATAATATTAACATCTGAGCATGCACAAAGAAAATACACTCTAGCTTACTTGCAATAATATATTATATCAACGACAAAGTAAACTCAATGTTTACAATAACCAACAAGCTATACGCTTAATCAATATATATATAACATATTACATTTACAACACGTCTAAACCCCCGCGATAATAAGTATTACACTTTTGTTCTAGTCCAAATATCATAACACATCATTATGCGGCAACAGAAGGTAACACATCATACCGTTACACTGGGCCCAAAAATAAATACAACAACTACATGAGTCTCAAATAAATACATCAATATGAATGAGGCTAAACAACATAAAATAAAGCTATAAATCTCAACTCTAAAAAAGATACACATGCAGCCATCCGAGCACCTCAAGGATGGCTCTCTCATGCCTCCGCACCGATATCACAAATGTCAATAATATACAAAAAGAAATAGACATCTTAGACTATGTAATAATACGATAAATGTGATATCATGTGATACTTCAAAATATAAATATGAATGTACATGTTAGGCATGAATGCCCCCCTTCCCCCTCCAACCCACCCACACACCAACATGATAATCTTCGCTAAATTTCCTTGCCACAATGCAAATAATAAAAGTAAATTGGACTAGTATCTAAATAAGATTTTTTTTTTAAAAGACTTTGATTTGTCTCTTTCTCAGTAACGCCAATCAAAACCCTCATTGATTAGTCTCTATCTCAATTACGCTAATCAATGATGATCCTTGCGCAGGTTTCCTAATTTTCAAGGTAATGCGCCAAACCTCCTCTTTAAAATATTTCTTTCTCGCAAATAAAAATCAACACTTGTCCCGAAAAGAAATGAAATAGGACTCAACCCCATGAATGCAATGCAATGCATTTATTCTTGAAATCTCATTTTAAAACTTCACATTTTGAATCAACTCGCAAATAAGCATCTTCGTAAAAAGAGGCATCGCCTTTACTTTAGACACTCCTTTGCAAATATTTTTATCACAAAATCCTGGCCAAAACAGTTTTAAAGTATCACATTTAAAATCTCCATGCAATACATTTTTAACCAAAATACACAATCATGAATGCTATAATGATTTCTACGCCAGCATGCTTCATACAATGCATTTAACAATAATAAGTCAAATGAATCAACATAACAACTGGAAATCAACTACGTCAACCAAAACAAAAATTACAAATTTAGGTACACACATAAACTCACGTATATATTGTCATTCTATAGACTACTTGTACCTCTAAAATCAGGGAAACACGCCCCAAGCCTCATAATTGAAAACCCCAATCTGCCTCTTCTATATCCTATGGTTTGATCTAACAAACGAATATGAATCAATATGCACCTATAGAAGAAAAAGATCTACTGAACACGAGGAACAATAATATCAACTTTGTTTCGACGAACAACAAAGTCTCGAAAACCAATGAATAGTAAAAGAACGAAACGAGAAGTGAGACTTACCTCAAATCGAAGCCCTCACTCTAAGGAAGCCAAATATTATTTTGTTTCGAGAGACAATCCTTGAAGCTAGATGAAATTGGAAGGAGTAGGTTGAGCTTTCTAAATCACCACTCTCTCTCTCTCTTCTATTTTTCCAGTCAAAAAGCAAATTAGAAATGATTGGCCCTCATTTAAAGTAATAAAGCAGTGGGACCCAGAAAATAGATATGTCTGATGGTCTGTCTGGAGGTATGTCCATCGGAAGGCAGCCATCGGACAACCCCTTGGATACCTATCGGACAATCCAATGGACGCAAGCTAAACTTCCTGGAGTTTTTAAGCAAAGTTCCAATCCTTTGTTCGATCATCGGATAAGGGTCGGATATGCCAGTTTTGCTAGTTTTAATACCAAATGATATGTCATTGATGCTAATGCCTCCCCAAACTAAAACCACATTATTCCCAATGTCCAATCTACACACCACACAATACTAAACCCCACACTACGTAACTAGACATACACCTCCACAATACTTCACAACAACAACACTACTCAACACAATAACAACGCAACAACACTTATGCCCATGACATAACATATCTATAAATAATATTATGATGCATTTCAATAATATTATTAAAGCGAAAAATTTATCCCAATTTCTTGGACGTTATAAGACTCCTATAAAACTATGAAATGACTATTGATTAATTGTATCAACTTTTTGTTTCCCAAGACTAATAAAGGTTTAGATGTCAAAACCTATTTATGAAAAGCACCATATTTGACATGTTTCAAATGTCATGATGCCTAGTAATAAATAATTAAATTTATCACTTGGTTAAACTAATAATTTTGGCTCTATGATAAAGTTATCACAACTAGGGAATGCCTCATCTCAAGCCAAACCCCATGCAAAACTTGGGCAAAAACCCGATGGAGACCTTGGAATAGGTAGATGTACAAACCTACTTACACAATGGACTATTTGGACAAATTACTATTCTCTTCTCCACATCCTTGAATAAGAAAGGAATCCAACGACCAACCATGTTATTTTCTTACAGCTGTCCACTCGGGTAGCTAGTATAGTGTACTGTAAATACTGTCACTTATCAGCTGAAAAATCAGTTCATTTTCTCTCTTTATAGTTAATATCCAATTAAATACTGCCTTTAGTACATTGCATTTTACCCTTTAACTTTTATGTACTCACTTAAGCATCGGATTCTCTATGGGCATCCCATGCCCGCACTTTCAGATACCTCACGGAGCCCCGGAACTACTTAATTCGAGAGCCTATTCTCAACTCTGGACAGTGGCATAACTTGGACCACCCTCGGATCCTCAGCACATCTCATATACCAACCAAATCCTCTCCTATGTACACCGGAAGCTAGTGACCACACTCCATCAGGTCAACTATTCTTCAATTATTTTAATGCGAGCTTTATAATAATAATCAACACATGCTAAATGAAAAAAGAAAAACAAATTATGCAGAACAAGTCAATCATAGCATATGCATCATTTGTGTGAATTGCGAAATTACCCAAATTTTACATTACATTAAACAAATTCAATATTTTTATAAGCAAAGTTTACGCCAAAACATGCAGAGCTACAGCAGGTTTTCTGGTTCTAAAATAGAAAAATCTTAAAACTTGCTCACGCCTTGTTTAGGTGAGTTGTACAATGGATAATTTTCAGGAATTTGTAAGGTGGGGGGTCGGGTAGTAGCCATCTCCTACTTTCCTTTTCAGTCCTCTAATCTACGCGTAGGCTAAAACAACATAAATACTAAATTTTACACTTAAATATAATATTGTGGAGCGAGTATTTTTTAAATTACGGGTAAACCTGTAACGTGTCTCTACATGGTTATGTTACTGCTAATTAGTATTAAATGTGACTGGTCCAATTGTCTTGAATGTGAAATGAAGTATAGCAGTATAATTAATTTTAAGTCGCCAATACTTACTGTTTAAAGATCAGAAATAAAATTTAAATATTTCTTATTTAAATTTGATACTCCACCCCGCATTGATATGTTCAAAGTAAACGTTATTCGTCTTAATATTTAACAATTAATTAGTGTTTTCAATATTTGTTCTTTATAATCCAACGCAGGATGGATATGGGGTTGGAGGACCAAGGGGCGCTCGGATTCAAAATAATGGAGCTTCTCACATGTATTTTGTTAGAGTTAGATCTGTTTTAAATTAAATACAATCGTCTCCCCTTACATTTTGTCTGAGTTAGACCTACTTTAAATTACATACAACCGTTTGAATTTAAAAATAGTTTTGTTACATCACAACTGTTTTGGATTTAATATCTGCTTTAAATTATATATAACCGTTTGAACTTAAAAATAGTTTTGTTACATCACAACTGTTTTGGATTTAATTGTTTTAAAATTTGAACCCCCTCTTTTCTGGGCTGGCTGGTGGCAACAGGATGAGTTTATCCTAAAATTAATAAAAATGTTGATATTAAATCTGAATAACATTCAGAAAGCTAGTTTTAAGTTTGAACAATAGTGGAGTTGATATTACTTCAGGCGTATATTTATCAATGAAGACATATATTATCTTTGACATATAATTATGTTAATACATTTTTTAAAATTTTCCATAGCTTAGATATTATTATCTTTCTTCTAAATTGATATTCTCTCCGTTTGTTTACCAAATTTTCTTAAACTAGTGCTGGAATGGCTTAAATGATTACTCAATCAAAGCGCATATGGTTATTTGCCCTAGTTTCAGGCCTTCCTTAGTAATATATCGCTTGATTGATATAAAAGCAATAGTAATATTGAATAATAAAATGACTGTAATTACTCAACCTCAAAGGTTCCAATTACAATGAGTATGGTGACGTGTTTGTTGGAGTTTCTAAGTTACAAAACTACTCTTAAGTTATGTTAAGCCTACTCCTAGATACAAGCCTGACGGGGGTGTGGTTGATCATGTCTTCTCCATGATTTATGTTATTCATTTTTAGGAATATGGGTGCAACGGCCGTAACTACTCCTGTTTATTAATGCCATGAGATTTTGATCCAACGGTGGGTATTTAAGCCTTACTTTGCAACTGTTTTGTCTTCTTTCTTCATTAGTGTGACGCGTGTCCTACTAACTATTGCCACGTTGGCCACTTTATTGCTGGAGTGGCTTGTTACACGTAATAACTTGTTTAACCTGGTTACACCAACAATCCCTTATTATTCACTTTATCAGGTTTCTGCTTATGATTAGTGCATTAATACAATCAATCCACTTGAATTGATCATTTTATTGATGCTAAAGTGTAACCCCATCATGTTTAAGTCGTTACTACACCTTATCAATTAATTTTGAATTCAATAGATGTACTGCAACTATCCGGAATGATGAACCTTTTAACTTTATCGATGTACCCTTTTTATTCCTTGGTTCACTTTGTTGATATTTTGTAATATCCAAACATACTATTTGCGATTAAATTCACCTATAATTGCTTATTTAATATAACTAAATTATTTAATAATTCCTTTATATAGGAGCACTTAATTAATTATTATTTTAAAAAATAAGTGGTGTAAATAGGATGAAGATTTTATACATATCCTACATATGTTCATTCATTATTTGACACATAAAATGTAATGCTCGGTTATTCCAAACTACATAAATATGCTACAACTTGTCCAAATATCAGTCTGGAATACTTAAATATAACAACAAAAGGCCTTATTATCATGTTTTATGGTTGTATAACACACGAATACAAATACAAATCTTTTGGCCAAAGGCCTACAACTGTCTGGAAAATAAGGTATAAATACAATAACTGATAATAATGACCTTCAACTTGTCCTATTTCAAAGTCTTGGATTCTTAGCTCATGTTTCTGCTTTGAGTTTTCATACAAAAGATAGTGGAGAAAACAACCAAGTAGGTACGATCAGAAATGTGTTTCCAATCTATTGATAAAAGAATATATAACACTATCGTAGCATAAATAAAACATGTTGTCTCATCAATTATAACAAGAAAGATATGACCAATAACAACTGAACATGTAAATCAACAAATTGTAAGATATGAATCTAATCAAGTAATAAAAACTAATTGAGATTACTAGGACCTCTCGAACTTTACGTGTAAAGTGGTCGAGGAGTGTCTCTGTTGCTCTCACGGCAAATCTTAATCACTAGGTCCCCAAAATCTATACCTTAATTACTAGAGCTCCAAGGTCTACATAATAGAATGACTACTAACTAGATTATGGCCAGTACGGCCCCAAGTCTACTATGTCAGTCTAAGTCATATTTTAGTCAAATC
>MKEJ01030978.1:0-37500 GCA_001753735.1 Embelia ribes
AATAATAATATTATGACTCATATAATAATATTATTTATAAAGCGAAAAATTTATCCAAAATTTCTGGGACGTTACAAAGGAGTAGCTCGTCGGTTACCGCCCTTATCCCTTGTCGCCACTCGCTGATTGCTGCTAATAGCAAAGTTCGGTGGCCTTTCATGGACCCAATTATTCAGGACTCGTGGACAGTGGTTATAGTGCCACGATGGACTACAGTGCCGGCACCCTTGGCCCTTGCCGACATGGCACCACATCCCTTCGCCGGCTGTCGCAGAATCGCAAACGATAGATAGATAGATACAGTTGTGCCTTCGTAGAGTTCTCTTAGGCACTCCTTTGAATCTTGGATCGCCTTGGTCCTCGTTAGTTAGAAAGAGAGGCAAAGAACAAATATAATTAAAAGAAAAATTATATAATGGATATTTTTGGAATATCAATACTCAAGGGTATTTTAGTAATTTCACACTCAAAAAATCATGGGGAGTCAATTGCCCCCCTTGGCTAAACATGCATCTGTCTATATCTATGGATCTTATAAACAATTATATTAACTAATTTTTATAACAATAGCTCAGCCAAACAACAAATAAAACTAAAAGTAAATGAGACATACTTTGAGAAATCTACGTAGATTATTGCAAAATTGGGAGATGATGAGAAAGTTGGAGGAGCAGCTCGTCGGCTACCACCCTTTGCCCTTGTCGCTACTCGCCAATCGCCGTTGGTAGCAGCGTCTGACAGCCTTTTGTGGACCCAGTCACTCAAGTCACGTAGACAGTGATTACAGTGCCACAGTGGATTACAGCGTCAACGCCCTTGGCCCTTAGTGTCGCGGCGCTGCGCTTGCTACCGTAGAGTCACAGATGATATATAGATATAGTCATGCCTTCGTGGAGTCCTCTCTGGCTCTCCTCTGAATCTCCGATTGCCTTGATCCTTGTTAGATTAGAGAAATTGTGGCAGAAAACAAATAGAGTAAATATATGTATATATGGGATATTTTTGGAATACCACAATACTTGGGGATATTTTATTACTTCACACTCAAAAAATCAAGAAGGTTCAATTGTTCCCCTTGGCTGAACATGTATCAGCCCAAAACTAAGGGCACTAGAGCATTCCCAGCGGAATTTTTTTTTTTTTTTTTTACCTTCTCTACAAACCTCCAGCATTAAAAATTAGAGAATATATATATATTACCTTTTGTACGAACCTCCATCATTAAAAATTAAAAAATAAGTCAAAATAAGATATCCATTAGCATCTCTAAAATTATTCACTTCTAAAGGGAAAGTCATGTTCACTTCCCACTCTAATTATAATAAGGGTAAATTACACTTTGCCGACATTAGATTTCTGATAATTTCAATTTACCCCCTCAGATTTTCGAAATTACAGTTACCCCCTGGAGGTTTCGAAATTACACTTTGACTATGACTTTTTCAAAAAATTGTAATAATCCAAAAATACTCTTAGTTAAATAAAAATAAAGCTCCTCGCTCCTCTCCACTCTCTCCTCTTTCTTGGTAAACTTTCATTAAATTTCAAATTAGACAAAATAAAATTCCTAAAATTTATTAAGAAATTTAACCCATATTTTCCTCTTATAAATGCAATCTCCAGTATCAATATGAAAAATATATAACATAATTCTTAACACAAATATAATTTTAAATATCCTCTATATAATATTTGTACAAAATTTTGGCAAATCCAAATATCTGCTAAAAATTTCTTTAGGTTTCTTCATTCGAGTTGTTTCACAACACTCACAGAAGTTTCCTTGCAATGCAATTTTTACAAATAGAAATTTAAATAAATTCAACCCCATTATCGTATGTTCTACACCCAAATACCTAAAACCATTAAAATGGTCTACGAAATCATTATTCCAAAAACCAAGCCTGCCTCTTAAAAAATCAAAGAGCTCAATACTAAATTCCAAATTTATTTCATTTTTAACACCCTCCAGTAATGAAAGGAAGAGAAGAGGATGAGAGATTAAATTATTTTGTTTTCAACCTGTTTTCACTCTAGTGGGGGTAATTAAGTCTTTTAATTTTTCTTAGTTTTTAAAAAATCTTTAAGAAAATCTGTAGTAAATTTGTCAATGGAAAAATGTACCATTCATGCTTTCTCTATTAAAAGATTATTTTTTCCCCACCAAAACAATAAAACACTAATTAAGATTAGAAAATTTATTTTTTTTTACATTTTCATTTGAATAGTTGTTTTAAACAAATTTAGATCGACTGTTGCGAGAAATTTTTAAAATATGAAATGCTAATAGGAGAAATGAATTTATAACAATGGGATTCAAAAATTTATTGGGAAAGACCGGTATGAATGATCTAATGGTATTGGGGCTGTTTTTAAGACTACAAGTGCACTCGCACTATAAATTTATTAGCTCAATACACTATTCACATCCTATTTTAGGAGACCAGATACAGTTTTACTGCTGGAGTGCCCTTACGGTATCTGCTCCGGTCTTAAATTCTAGTAGTCATTTTAGCTCAATTAAAAAATAGCGTCCATCTCCAAAATTCATAAATAGGACTGAAATAAATAGTGGTCTCCCAGTTCAAGTGGATCGCAGTTGCTGTGCATATGGAATTGTGGGTTTATTTAGCTTTTAATAAAAATTAAAAAAAAAAATACACTTTTTTCAGAATAAGAAAAACACTGGATTGGATTCAGCTCAGAATTTTAACTTTTGTAAGGTCTAAACAACACACAAGCTAAACGTAAAAGCTAAACAGTCAAATGCATGATAAAGCTGAACCGAAGAAGCATACCAAATAAGCCCTTAACAGTTTTAGTTACATTGGTAAAATTTAGGATAGAGTGAGTGGCAGGAGTGTTATAATTAAATTATTCCTAATCCGTGTTCTAGTTCATTTCGAAATTTCGCATACTTTTGACCCAAGTCCCATCTTACAACTCTTTGTTTAACAGTCTTCAACACAAATAATATTATCAGAACACGGACACGTCATATTCCCACCCTCATCCACTCCTGAAATGTGCAAAACTATACCTAAATTTATTATATTTTTAATTGAAGACATCTTCTTGGTGGCTGCTCAAAGAAAATTCTGTAAAATAGACAAATGTATCCAACAAAGAAAAGATTTAATGGAGCAACCGACATTCAGTTATCTGATATAAGCATATTTCAAAGGGATCTTATATGTCCCCGGCAGCAAAATACATTCCTACCTTAAGCCTTGTTAGCATCTTGTTCAGGCGAGAAAGTAAGTGAAATCAGAAACTCATCTCAACCTCGAAACTTATCGTGACATGTCTTCCTAACTATTTACACAAGTAGAATATAACAAGAAGGTGCCCTTTTACTGGTTTTCGTACCTAATTGCTCTTATGATTGGGTCATCCTCAAAGTTGTCATCATCGTCATCATCATCTTCGTCCAACTCATCCAGCAGAGACTGGTTCATCTTCTTACGAGATTGTCTCCTGTGCTTATGCAGTTCCAATCTTGGCTCCGCTTGTGTTACACCCATTCCTCCCACCTTGTATCTGTAGGCAAAAATCAAAGTCAACAAATTTATGCCATATAAACAAAATGTAATATGAGAAATATATGTAACAAGTTCCATAGGATAAACATTTTCCCGGCTTTTCCAAGCCCATCAGAATATAAGATACCATGGAGATGGGACAATGGGTATTGAACCCATAACCATTTATCAAAGAAAATGAACACATTGCCACTGAATAATCTAGTGAGCTGGTTGGCTATCTAGAAGTCATGCTCAATATACACAGGAAAGGTTATACCAGGTGTTTGGAAACTCAGGACATATAAGCATCTACTTATGATGGCCCATAAATAACTGAACTTGTAATTGGGAAAGTGCAAGACATGAATTCCTGACTCTTAATTGAGCTGCATGAACAAAACTAAAGGAGAACATAAACATAACAAAGAAGAGGACAACTCCAGCCTCTTTTCTCAAATGTGACAAGAACAATGTTTTGGCCGACGTTCTAAACACAATATGCCACAATTACACTTTCCATGACCAATAAGAAACATGCAGACCGATTCAACTAAATCGTTCTCTTCAAAATTCAGCTACCAACAATTTTTTCTTAGAAGTAGGAAGCAATGCGTGGAGTTAATAATCGTGCTTAATATAAATGCAATATCTATCACAATCATTAACCATACGGCACAATAAACACATTTGGGAATAATCTAAATATCTTGCATACAACAAAAACCATCAGCTTCAGCATATATCTTACCTTACATCTCCCTCCTTTTTGGTTCCAACTGTTCTCAACTGGAATTCCTCTCTTATTTTGATCTCATCAAGCAATTGGAAATAAAAGGGATACCTTTCCCAATCACCTTTCACAACACAACCAGGTTCACCAACATGCAAGCAATTATTGAATGAACATGTTGTGGGTTCACTCTGCTTCAGCATCTTCCGAATCTAAACAGGGAAATGAAAGAGAAAATACATGCCGCACAAACAAAGAGACACAACTGAGCTCAATTGTGCAAACTGACTAATTAAATTAAAGTAAACAGGGTCAACCTCAGGGAAATGTTGTGCTAGAGACTGCTTTGTTACTTTTATCAAACTAGGCTGGTTAAACCCAGGAGTATCGGCAAGAAATCCACCTCCAGATAATGGAAGCAAAGAGACGTTGCGAGTAGTATGTTTCCCCCTACCACTTCTAGCCGAAACTTCACCAACTCGTTGATCTTCAAACCACTTGCTACCAAGAATCTAACCAGAAAATGAGATCTAATAAATTGACTACCAACACAAAATCCATGAGAAAACAGGGAACATTAAATCTAAGGCTACATGTGGAAAATTTATGTTAAAATATTTTAATACCAAAGCACACACCATTACAAATTATGATGCATCGATTCTACAAGAAGAACATTGTCCTCGCATAAAAACAAGCAAATATAGGAAACCCACAGAATCAAACCAATTATCTTCTTCAGTGGCACCAAGGACAAATTGGTGGCTTCTCAAAGCATTGATCAGACTAGACTTTCCTACACCACTTGGTCCGACAATCACAGAGGTCTGTTCTCTTAAAATGAATTGAAGAGTATCAAGCCCATTTTTAGATTCAGCACTGCAAAAAACTGGGTCATATCCCCATCTCCGGAGCCTCATTTTCCATGCCTCCATTGACTGCATTCGCAAAAGGATTAGAACATTTCAAGCCAAGACTCAAAAATAGAACAGAAGAAGGACCATGTATAAAACGCAAGCACATGAGGAAGTGATCACTGCATATAAATCTTCTTATCTAACTTCAGAAGGTAAACTTAACTTCCGAACAAAATCAAATAAAAAATAATAATAATAATGAAGCCTTATCCTGTTTCTGAAAACCTATTGATTGGTGGTTTGATTATTTCAACTGAAAATTTGCACTCGTAACATAAAGTGATCACATTAGAGTTCTCTATATTCTTCAAGGGGACAAAGGATCTTTTGAGTTTATCACTCTGGATCTTCGACTTGTATACTATGTTATTTGTGCAATCTATTAAAATGTAATACTAAATGTACAAGACAATATGCACACGTATGATGAATACAGACAAAACAAATGCACCTAAATACATAAAACATTTACAAAGTTATCTAGGTTTGACCTCACTTTCAAGCAATTGTTTTACATAAACAAACTTTACATGAAGCAATGGGCCAAAGCAAATGCTCACGCAATTAAGGCCTCAATGCACGTAGCCATCATGTTTACCTACAACTTCAACTAAGCTTCCAACTAGAGTCGATCTTTACCATAATCAACATAGGATAACTAAAGATTCTATGCCGAGTAAGATAAAACCAAAGGTGCTGCATAGAGAAAGAAGCACGGCCAGACCTCATCATCAGCAAGCTCTGACTTGTTTAGTGCTAGAGTGAAAGGAATTCCTGTAGACTCTGCCTCTACCAAAAACCTAGTGAGAGAAAATGGCTCGACCTTGGGCTTATCCATAGAGAACAAAACCACCAGATGATCAACATTGGCAACAGGAGGATCGACGACTTCCGTCTTCCTTTGGAATACGTCTTCGATCATCCCTCTCCGGTCAACCCAATCAATTGACCCCACCAACACCTTGTCCCCCACCAAAACTCTCCTCTTGATCTTCTTCAGCACAGCCCTAATGTTGACAATGTTGTGAAAAGAGTAAAATAAATGTCACTAATATCAAAATAATGGTACAGTAGTTGTTCAAATCGACGCAAGACCATGGTAACAATTTTCTCCTTAAATAATATATAGAACTGCAGTGATGTTTGGGCCAGCTTATGCATGTCTGGATTAATAAGGTTCGACCCAAGGCAACTCATCCACACTGGGGCCAGGTAAATGACAAGAGACAAATCCCTTGCAATCTGCCATAGCGCTTTTCAAGTTCTGAACCTCTTTCTTTTTTTTTAACAATTTGTATAGGGATGTAAACATATTGAGCCGAGCTTTGCTAGGCCCCAGTTCAAACTTCTACTAAATGAGCCTAGAATAGAGTCTAAGCCTTGTTCATTTACAAAACAAATAGAACTCCAGCAGAGCATTTATCGAATAAATCATGAGCAACCCTTGAGCTTACACCATAAAGACGTAAACGTCCCAAGCAGAAGATAGGATTTCAAGGGTCCTTTTACAAAACCCTAAAACAAGCCCTAAAAATGAACATTGCTCAAGCTTAGCTTTTGTGATATAGCACACACATACTACTCTCCAGCTTACACTGAAACAGTAAATGCTTCTAGAGACGAACTTAGCTCATGAGCAGTCCTCGTCATTAACACCCCTAACACAAAGCCACTGTGGAAAGAGAAAAAGGAGAAACCAACAAAGCAATATAATAAACAACAGATATAAAGACTAGCATGGTGCCATATAACACCACAAAAGCAACCCAAAACTCTCACTGGGTAACATGAAAACATGAATGGAAATGTATTCTCAGTCCTAGGATAACAAAAAAGGACAATGATTTGTATTCAAACAATTATGTACAGAAATTACAAACTGCTACATTGATAATAAAATGATTTACGGACTGACCATTGAAATTTGAAACTGTACAAAAACCTATATGGTTAGACCCTGTTTGTTGATCATATTTTTAAGAAAATTATAACACAGGATATAAGCACACATGTGTTGGTACAGTTTTTATATATAATTACTCAAATATCAACGCATAGAATCTTAACATATAAATGTTTGTACATTTTCTATAAATGTTTCTCATTCCGTACCTAAAACAAGCCCCTAATAAACAGCCTAGCTCAAGGTGAGCTCCTAATGAATAGCTTTGTGTGCTATTTATTACGACACTTGACCAATCACTCTATAGAGGTCTCTATACTAAATTTTAGGTTTCAATTTTAGGGAAGGTCACACTACAAGTGTATCTAATCCTATTTAATCCCCCTTTAAAAAAAAGGGGGTGGGTCTGCTACAGTGATACCTTGAATTAGTGCACACCGCTCATGACCAATGAACTATAGTGATTAAAATTTAGTGATTAAGCCCCTTAAAAAAATTTACACACCCCATATCCCAATCCTGGGTCTGCTCCTGTATACAACTTCCCAATACCTGAAATCAAGTCCCTAATAAGCAATCGACCTCAACGTGAGCGAATCGCTTCCCGAGCTATTTATTAGTACATAAATAACACAATATGATAAACTATATAATACCTAACGACGCAGAGCAGCTCGACACCGTCTCTGTCCTCCTCGGCGGACCTTCCAGAAGGTTCCGGAGGGGCCGATTGGACGATTACGCGCATGAAATTGGCCTGAGCGGCGGCGACGAGGCCGACGGCCTGGCTTCGGGAGAGATTTGGGAGCTTTTCCTCTAGAGAGAGAGCCGGCGCGGCGAGGGTGGAGTGGTTGTTCTTGCCGATCTGGCGGGATTTGGGGAGGCTCTTGCCACGTGGCGCGACTCTGTTGGGGCTGTGGTGCTTGCCGGAGACGACGGAGAGGAGGGGGAGGCGGTGCCGGAGAAGGGGGAGGGGGCGGAGGAAGGCGGAGGCGAGCGGCATGGTCGCCGGAGAGAGAGAGAGAGAGAGAGAGAGATTAACGACAGTGCGCGCGCGCATTTATGCAACACTACAGACTAGACAGTGTTCATTTCAATTCAGGTCCCTAACGTTTGGAAACAAATTCTGTTTGGTATAATTAATCTCAATTGAGTCTTCAAGTTCCCAGAGTTTGAAAAATGGACGGATCCATTCCACAAATTTTAGCAAAGGTGGATTTAGTATTTCTATAATTTTCAAGTCCACATAATAAAGGATGATATAAAAATGAAGGCTTATGAAAGGCTAATTTAATTTCCACTGTAACAACCATAAGCATGGCCATTCAAATGATTTAGGGGGCATCTCTGTGACCTCCGATGCAAGTTTTAGCCGGCGTTTAACATTAAGTCCATTGTAGGGATGCATTTTATCACTTTTAAAAAACGGGGGACTATTACTGTTTTATAAAGCAATAAAGGGACCAAATACAAGCCTTAATGAGAATAAGTGTCCATTCCTGTAAATAACCCTTTCCTGTTACTACTATATATTCCTCACTACGGATTCTCATTCTTGTGTTTCATTTCTTGTTTTTCTCCCAATATTATCTCCACTTAAATACCAAAATTAGAACTTTGTAAAGAGAAATTTAGGCTTTGTAATGATCATAATAGTAAATTTCTAAAATAATTTGTAGTGAAAAATCTTAATTAAGAAGGGAGTTATAAATTGAAACACCAAAAGAAAACGTCACTTCTTCGACCCTTACCTTTTCATCTTGCCTAACTATGAAGAATAGTTCAAATTTTCAAGAATATAAAATAATAAAAAGATCATAAATGTGGCATGAATAATTTTACTTCTATATCGAATTTCATTTGTAATTGCTTAAAAGATATATATTCAACAAAAATACAATATAATTGGAGGAAGAGCTTAAATGAGACAAATAGTTAATTTTATTTTCTATTGGGCTAAGTCCATTTTCCCCTTTTATATTTAGTTGCATTTTGAGGTAACTCCTCCTCCTCATTATTATTATTACTAGATAGATATCACGTGCATTGCACGTGACATTTTTTAATANNTTATTGTTACTGTTGTTGTTGTTATTACTATTATCTCTAATCTAACCTCTTTTTCTCATTTTTTATAAGTTACAACAGTGTATCTTTGTTGCATTTTAACAATACCGGTAAGCAAAATTACATAAATACATCGTTAATGTTTCCAAATCTAAACAGTAGTGTTTCTTTGCTTTTGATTTTTCTGAGAAATGCTTTATGCTTTGGTAAAATCTAACATTGGTACAGAGTAGTTCTTTTGATTTACCTTTCTAAAAGGATTTTCTTATTTAATATCAATTTGCACATTATGAACAAGTGAAATTATTTAGTGTGAATTTTCTGGAATTGAATTTGCGAAACTAAAATTTGCATGTACAGTACAGGAAACAAAGAAAGATTTTTAGTTTTTCTTATTTTGTTAGTTTTCATAGTCATGAAAAAAAAAATGAGCATAACTTATGAGTTCCAAAAAAAAGAAAACAATGATATCATTTGTTACTAAGGAGGACCTAAGCTTTTACCGGAAAAACATAGGATCTTTAGCATTTGACACGAACATATATTTTTCAATCACTTGCGACCTCACTTTTGTGTATTGATTCGTTACGTTTTTATTTTCATAAAAAACTGTCAGAATACTTTCTAGTTATTTTTATGGATTTGAGGCTTAAAGTATGCATTTGTTATTGGTACATTTCATCTTATTTCTAATTATTAATATGTAATAGTAATAAATAGTAGTGATTCAACTCCATAGTGCAGGTACACACTAGTAATTAAATACAAAAGCAGCAAAACAACCAATACAAATTACAATTTTCATGCCAAAGTATGGTGGTACTATTCCATTGAATATTCTTATTAATGTCATTTGTCCATTTTTTTGTTTCTACGTAATACTAACTGTTAAGGTTTTAAATACATTTGATTGTTTGACAAATACATCAAGAAGTTGGCACTGATATAAATATATGTTGTTCAATAATCACCGTGTTCATCCTTTTAGTTTGATTTGAATATATAGTCTCGACACTTGGAACTTAATAACAATAGCACAACATCAACGAAAACGTAACACTTACACATGCAACGCACGTGCTTTATTTCGTATTAAAGAAGAAAATTTGGGTTGTAGAATAACACCACCATTTCTTATAATCCATTTCCCATACAAAAGAAAAGTATCACACCAAATTTTTTAAAAATTTATTTTTACACATCAAAAATATTACTGAACAAAATAATAACAAATTCTGAAAAAGAAATTGATATATTTATTTTATTTTAATAATAAAAGATAATGAATAATAATTTTTTCAGTAGAGAATTTTACTTTACCATTTCTAAATAATTTTCTAAAAATAGAAACATTATTATGGGAGATTTCCCTCTTCAATTTCTCATGAAGAATTCCCCCCGAATGCTCTAATATCCCCGAGGTAATTTAGTTAAAACTTTGACTTTACTCGTCATTTTTGAAACCACACCAAGAATCCTGAGCTCTATAATTTTCAAAATATTTAGGATCAGCAATTACAGCACGAACCAAACCAGCCCAATCAGAACATCCTTAACCATCGTCAGTCACAACTCACACTTATAGTGCATACCCCTACGTTACTACAAAGACGGATAACACAATCCACCGCCACAGCGACTCACCACCTGCAGAAACAACTGCTTCAACAAGCTATAAGCACATCACTACCGTCTGGTGAGGGGTTTAAACTGACCGAGCCATGTTCTACTAGAATAAGCTTTACTATATTTATGATTAATGCTTCAACATCATAAATTTCTGAATCCTCTTCAAGAAACAATTGAATAATTTCTAACTTAATAATTTAACTGGTTATGCCAAAAACCAACCGGCAAAAACTTCTAAACTGATACAAATTGTCACCACTGAAAGAACCCCCCAGCAATTCTAGAAACTTGTTATCTATAGCTTTGAGAAGGATGCGACAAGGCTTAAGATTTCCTGGATTTGCTTGTTGCTAGCTGGGACTCAGGCTGGCAGATGTAGAAAAACACGAGCAGATTAGACAAAAAATAGACGCATATGTATATACATAAATCAAGGAGTTCATAAAATATTATACATATATATAAATGATACCCATACTAACAAGTATACCAAAATGAGGGATAAAATGATGTTCATACATTGCAAGGTGGGCATACAATTCTTCTATTTAATTTCTTGCCTCTTGCACTGCGTGATAACCAATTTAATTTATTGATCGGATTTGATCAGAAAGGAAGGGCATTTTCTTGTCCCACCTAGAAAGAAAATAATAAATAGAATAATTCGTTGCTTCAACCTCTTCTCTCGTGGTAGGTAGGAGAGAGAGCAGAAAGTGGATGGCTTGCTAGCTTTCCCGAGAATAGAATCTGCTGCTCGTGGAAGCTTTGACGAAGTGCAAGTACCATTTCGCATAGCCCTTTCTTGGGCAAGTGAATCAATCATAGCACAGAAAGGTTAATCATAGTATGTCTTGTTTAGCTCCTTCCTCAGGTGAAAGAAAGCGGTCTTGATGCCGATCTTTTAACTAGCAGTTTTTCTTAAATCAATTCCATTTCCACTCCCCTTTCTCATTCGACTGGCTAGAGTAACGTAGCAATTACCATGTCTTATTCTTTTGGTTTTGCGGGATAACGGTTATTTTGCGAAAAAAGAGCTTGCTTGCTGTAAATGGACAAAATACCTTGTGCACGAATAAGCTCTGGGACTGATGACTTTCTTTGGGCATTCGCAAGTGTGCTAGATCATCAATGAATGTCCGCTTTGGTTGAATCAATAGTAAAAGATATCCCATGCACACGCACAGAAGAAGAAGATGCCCCGAATGCCCTCTTTTCAGGAATTGAATGCGCTGTGGCACTTTCGGACTAGTTAATCCGATCAAGAGTAAGGGAAGGAAGGATTCATAGATGGACAGAATATTCTTTTAATTTAATAAGGCAAGAAGAAGCAAAAAGCTAGTAAAAGCTCAAGGGATTCATCACGAAGGCAAGTGCTCCAGCGGAAGCTATTAATTAAAAGGGAAGACCGGGTAGTGGTAGTTAACCGGGGGAGGGAGCAGCTCATCCGTCAGGATGGGATCCCTCTACTTCACGTTTTTGGCTTATCTTTTTCTTGCGTTGACGCTTCCAAAGCGGCTCCGTCTCCGCCTCTGCCTTCTCCGCTCCCAGTTGGCTATCTCCGAGGACTTGAGCTAAGGGATTGTTTACTGAACGTCCCATACTTGACCTATCGCTCCATTCGGTGAAGTACCCCCAACCATTTCTTTATCTTTCTAGAGGTAAGAGGAATCAACCCGAAATGCGTGAACCAGTACCCTTTTCTAAGACTCTTCTATATTAAATCTATTACAGGATTCGTTGCTCTAGCAAAGAAGGATTCAAAGAAGGACTCTAGTTAGCTACAAAGAAAGAAAAAAAGAAAAGAAGGGTTGGTGCCATAATATGCATTGGATGACAGAGTGAGGAAGGAAAGCCCTTTTCAACCATTAGCAAGAACGCAGTCTTCCCTTATTGAAAAGATGAAAAAAATCTATTCCAGATAGGGGGCAACCCTTCAAGCCTTCGCTCTTAAATATTCTTCCATAACACTTATTCGCGCCTATTCTATCTCGAACAGAGAACGAGGAAGGCCCTTAGCTTAGGGGAATGAAATTCCTCCTCTTATAGCGGCTTCCTATTAGTCTAACTATGACTCTTTGAGATCTAGACCAGGCAAAGCCCTTTCCATTCTTGTAGCAGGGCGCAGTCCTAATTGATTGTTTCATCGTCTTTGATGGAAAAACTTTCTTTTTTGCTAACCCCAAGCGAAGAGCTTATTGTCTTCCTCGGCTGCCGAAGCCTCCTATAATGTCAAATGAAAGAAATGCTTTCCCCACTACTCCTATTGATAGGACGACTGCTACTTTCAAATACAATAAAGATAGTTCTTTCTTTCTCCTAGTGACTACTCCGAGTAAAGACTACGGACCTTAACCCGTTAACGGGATTTTTTACATTACTAAAAAAATCAAATATATTATGAAGAAAAGCTTCCTCTTCCCCTTATTCTTTAAACCAGTCTTACTCTTCAAATTTTTAGAGTTGGGCAGGCGAATCAAGATAAATGACTAGGGGATTTCCTGCCAGAGTTCCCTCCCTTGGGGTGTCATCAATGTTGGCAGATCAGTTAATGCTGAAGCAGAACCATCTGCTGCCGTTGGAGTGCCTTTACCGCAATATATGTTGTCAGGTAAGTGTCCTTAGTGTTAGTGGAAAACTAGGGATCACAAATTCCCTCGGCAGGGTCAAGTTACTTGAATAAAATCTTTAAGAAAAAGGGGTACTTAGTGCGGTGCCCTTATAGGAGTCTGAACATCTATTTCTGAGCTTTAAAGAAGCTATTTCGGATTAGATCTTCAAGTCTTCACTGGATTCACCTGACTAGATGTTCTCAGTCTTTTTTTCCAAAAACGGATGTAATTATTGGCTCGGCAACCCTTATTAAAATGTTCGATTTGCCCCGCTAAGCCTCAGATATTCTAATTGAAGCAAAACTTCTACGTTACGCCCAGCGGCAAAGAGTAGGCGAGGAAGGAAGCCGAGAAGTAGAGAAGGGGTTTTTTCTTTTTTTTCCCCTACAGGTTCAAAGCTTTTAAGCTGAAGTCTTGGCCAGTCCGTTCCCGGGTAAGAGTAAGAACTAAGAGTTAGAACTAGAAGATGAGGCTTCTAGTAGAGTAAGCGCGGACGCCACTCTTCCTTCTTTAATTTTTCAATAGTTTGAATCTGTAAATCAATAGTATGCGAAGACGAGCCGGCACCGGTCTTTATGGGTTGGGCTTTTGCCTACCCCAGTTCTATCCATAGCGTAGGAGGGGAAGAAGCCGATCAGCGACCTGAAACAGAAGATTCACCAACTTTCCTTGTGATTTCTCCTTCACAATATAAAAACTGCTTTTATTAAACATATATGGTATTTGAGAGCCCTTCTCCCTTAATTTAATGAGTTCTTTCCACTTATTAGTGCTGGAAACGGCGTTTCAAGAGAAATTTTGAGATTGATTGCCCACCGAAAGTTCCCTCTAAAAGGCTATCGGGTTGTCATCGACGTTGACAAAAAAGCCTCCGCTGTTTTAGTTTAAAGCTTAGCTCGTGCTTCTTTCGAGGCCTTGGCCTGTTGTTTTGCACTCACTCTCTCCTTCGAATGACTCTTACCACTGCTAAGACCGATAAGCAGCCCGTTCGTCCTCTACTTCCACCAAGTGCCTACCTACTACGAGAGGTCGAGCTGTCATCCGGAATATGTCCCTACTTTGGTGAATCTCTCCCGTGCGTCTTCGCTAGGGCAAAGCGCGAATTCCTCTTTTGAAAGACTTACCGGGGAATCTCTCGTACTGTATCGATCGGTCATCCGTCAACTCTCGCATCTGTTTAGCGAATCGATTTTCTCTTTAGCTCATCCCGCTTATCTCTCATCTCGTTTTATAGAAAACGTTCTTCATGGACCTTTTTCTAAGCTTAAAGAGCACTTTCTTCTTTAGTTGTGAGGTGCTGGCTATTGGATTTGAAGAGGTTGGATTCCCGCCAGGCCCACCTATGGGATTAAAGCTTTGTCCTGAACAGCCCTTTCTTTCTCCTTGAATTCACCCTTGGGACTTTAAGGTGAGTTAAGACCGATCTTTCTCGTTCTCTCTGCTCCCTTTCCTGCTTTCGGTTAAAGAGCGCCCTTCCACTCGGCACCGTCGGATCACTAAGGCCGACTTTCGTCCTAGTTTTCCATTCCGTAAGCATTCCAAAGCCTACCATTGTTGGAAGGAAGGCTTACTGCTTTTTGGTTGTTGCAAGGGAATAGCTTTCCGGTTGTCTCCTAGTCTGTGTAATAGCCCCCGGGGGCTTCTCTTCTTCTAGCATCTCCCGTAGCGTAGAAGCATTTCCTTTGCTTCGAATCAATCCTATCATCAGTAGGGGCCTAATGCCAGTCTTCGAGGCAAGCGAATCAATCGTATCAACCTTTCCAGCACTAATCCTTGTGCTAATTCTTGTAGTGCTTGACTCAGTCTCTCCGTCAGTCCTCAATCCGTCTCGTAGGAAATGTCGTAGTATGAAAAAAGTCAAAGCCTTCATCTTATTTTATTTGTCTTCTATAGCGGGACTGGTGATTCTTTTGTATCACCATTTTCCTCTCCTTTATTGTTCTAAGGAGAATGTGTCAGAGCTCTCGTAAAGTGAATTAAAAAGCGTGACGAGAATTTCTAAAAAAATATGTTTGGAGTCGAATTGTTTGAGGCGGTTGCCCCTTTTGCGGGGCAAGAGGTTTTGAGCGCGAGACAAGGGGCGCTGCCGCAGGCGCCCGATTCTCTAGCTTTTCCTTCTCAAGAAGCCGCCCCTCCGCAGGTTCCCGACCAACAAAACCCCTTTCTTTCCGGTCGGGGCCATCCCTCCAGCAGAACCGAAATAAACTTATTCAGAACTACATGCTCCCTGCCCGCGGGGGAGAATTCAGGATCTCCGTTTTGGATAATAGAATATCTTCCTTAAATTAAAGAATGCCGATCCCACGAACTCCCGTATATATAAAGAGCTTATCCATTTTCTTTTTCCCATGCCCGAATTCTTTTGAGCAAGAGCTCCCCGGCTTTTCGTCCAGAAGTGGGCCGGTCGTCTTGGGAAATGGATTCCATAAGCCGGTGTAGTTTCGACAGCTTCTCGGGGGAAGCATGCCGGAGGTCCAGCTTATCCTCAATATTGAGAACAAAATCGCTGCGTGCCTGAATTTTCCAAAAGGCGGATAAGAAGTCCCTGAGTTCCTTCTGTATGTCATGGGTTGTAGGGAAGTGGGTACCGCCGCCAGTAGAAGTGGCGGCCTGCGGATTGGATGAATCTCCCAACAATTCCCCCTGGCTTATTTCCGTGGAAGGAATTACCGCTTTTTCCGCTTCTGCGGCAGACGCCGAAGAGGATGCCCCCGTTTTGAGACCAAACCACTCAGAAAACTGTGAGCTGCCCCCGCTAGATATTGAGGGTACGGGTGATGATGCGGGAACAGGCAGCTTTGGGCTCGAAGTCCCATCAGTATAAGATATTACCATGTTAACTAGAGTGGGTGTGGTTTCGAGAGTAAGCAGAGCAAAAAGCATTAGACCCACTTCCCACCCGACCATTTGTCCCAAAAAAAAAGAGAGTCCTCTTCGAAGAAGAAGGGATTCTAATTTTATCAGGAGTAGTTGGAAATCCATGTCAAAATAAAGAAATCCTACGTAAAAAACCCAAAATATAATAGTAAGTCGGAACAAAATAGAAATGATAATGCATGTCATGTGTTGGTTTTTCTGTCTACCTCATGATCTGGCCTGGTCGACCCGATCATGATATTTCACTCATGATCTGGCCTGGTCGACCCAATCATGATATTGAAGGATGGGACCTTTTCTCGAAAAACTGTGGGTTTAAAACCACCTTTCTGGCTTGACTAAGCACCCTTGCGAGCATCTTAATCTTATTATATATATGCTAATACGATTTGAGGACTTCAAGTTGTAGGAAGCAATAGTGCTTTAAGGAGTAGAAGCTGCTCTGTTAGTGAAAGCGGTTAGTTTTAGTAGGAAAAGTATAGCGTATAAGGGGGGTACCCATCCTTCAACCTGGAGCTAGAGGGGCTTTTCTCTGTATGCACTAACGAGTATTCAATGCAGTAATGTTGGTTAGACGAAGACTGATGTATAATCTAAGATAGCGGACGATCATACAGACTCTTTTTCGTCTGCACCGTCTTATCAGTGAAAGGAAGCGCGCACTCTCCTTCTTAATAGTAGCCGCCCTTCCTTTGATATCTTCTGATATATTGAGAATGCTGCAGTAGTTTGCTTTCACCTCGTCATGGTGTGAGTGGTTCCGGGCTTATGTATCCACGATTTAATATTCCACTTTTTATTACTTGCCTCCCCCCTGACTTGGGGTTTTCCCTCGATGTCGTTGGATGAAACAGGTGGTCGGATTACCCTTTCGTACGGTAACAAATCCCGCGCATATCTTCTTTGTCTGTCACACCGTACGTCGCCCGGCTTAGGGTAGGGGGCAGCTTCCCCAACAGACGTAGGTTGCGTATGAGCCTCCAGTAGGACTCTGGCACCCCAACTGTAGAAATGGGTCCTGAACTAGAGGTGGTTTGATGGGTGCTCTTTGGGTTCTTAGATCAGGCGGCTACTTTACTCACTTAGCACCCTACGTAGGCGGGGGGAATCAACACCCCCCCCCTCAACTGCCAATGGCCAAATCCCTACCCATACGAGAACTTGACTGAGCTAAATTAGCTACTTTTCGATCTGCTGTGGCCTACTAAATAAACTCTAACCTTACAATGTTCATTATAGAATACTGCGTATCCATTTTTCCTTCCTTTCATTTCATAATACGATTAGCCTAATCTGCAAAGGTCGGTGAAGTGCAGAAATGCAGGATGACCAAAAACGAACTCACGGAAATTCGATCAACTATTCCCATTTGCTTTTGACCCACTATGGTAGATATGACATCAAGCTCTATATTTAGCTATTAGCCTTCAGACTAGCACCATTCCTTGCTTCTTAATAAGGCTAAAAAAAGGGTAATGTAGAAATGATTGAAAAAAGGACTAACCCCCCTTTCGGAATCCACTCGAACGGAAGTTTGGTAAACTTTTGTTAAGTTAAAGCTAAAACAAGATATAGAATTGAATCTCACGGTTCTAGAACAGCAGCGGCTTACCAGCCGCTGAAAGCGGTTCCGGGCACCACTCGGGCAACTGACTGATCAGGGTCTGTCTCTCCAATGAATGGTTCTGCTCCTGTATTTTTCCCTAGCTATTGTTGCTTATACTTGGGTCGATCGGCCATAACCACTTTCAGCAGGAATCGCTACAACCGACGTTTTTTAATTCGGTAATCTAATGGAGGGGGAATGGTCGCCGGTGGGTCATTCACTAGATCGAGATCGTAATCAACCGCATTGCACGAACTGTATCATAGATAGAGAGAGATCGAGGTACCAATCGACTGCATCTCTTTCCGGCTATTCAATAAAGTAGATGAGGGGAGTCCACTCCATACGCATCCACCCCGGGAGAAGGGTTTTGATCAACCAACCGCGCCCATTATATATATACCCCTCTCGATCCACCAATAGTGGGCATGAAGGATGGATGGGGAAAGAAGATCAGACTCGGTTGACTTACTCACTGCCGGCGAATTCCAGAGATGGCATTATTAACTAGACAGGCATGCATGGAAAAGAGGATTAGTTGACAGATAGTTTCTTAAATGCTCTACTTCTAGGCGGAAAGACATCGTGAGTCACGGGCGAGGAACCATTCTCCTCACCGGAGATTTAGTCAGTTAGGTTTCACCCGAGTGGCGGGATGGCACCCAATAGAGAAGGGGACCTCTAGTTAGGCAAGCACTGATGAGGGGGGCCTGTGGGTTAGTCCTTTCTGGTTCCCGCGAAACTAAGGTAACCACCGCAGAGGAGTCCACTGTGACAGCCACCTTCCTATGGCCCTCCATCCATGCTATCATCAAGGCATGGTACAGGGACCATAATTCAGCAGCTGTAACTGAGCATATTCCGAGGTTTAGGCCAAAGAAATGCTGGTGAAGGTTGTGAGGGATGAGTTGCTCCCACACTGGCCTTGCCATAGGGCAGTTTCTTATAATGTGTAGGCTGTTTTCCACTGGGAATCCACAGCTTTTTCACGAGCAATCAGTGGTTAAGTGCCTGGTGAGACGCACTTTATTTGTTAACAATCTGTCTTGTCTGGCTAGCCAAAAGCAGTGCTTTAGTTTAGGCGGGATCTTCCCCTTCCAGAGACTCGCCCACTCCGCCTCTTCATCACAACTTGCTTCTTCCTCCAAGAGATCATATGCAGCTTTTGAATGGAATTTGCCATTATTGGACCATAGTATCTGGGCAGCTGTCCTCTGTGGATATATGGATGGCACGTATTATACATTTGATCACATCTTCAGGTAACCAATAAGAGAAGCTTTCCTAGTTCCAACTGCCTCTTCCATCTGTGTAGTCCCAGATTTGAGAGTCCATTATAGTGCCCAAAGCGCAGGCTAACAACGGTTGGTCCCCTATCCATAGATCTTTCCAGAACTTTTTTGTTTTACCATCTCCCACAATCCACTTCCTCAGCTGGTTAGTTCCTTTCTTCAGCAACTCTTGACCCCTGAGAACGCTCCTCCATGTATATGAAGAGTTAGAAGTGGCCTTGCATTCCAGCAAACTTGAATTCTGTGGATACTTTCCTTTTAGCACTGCAGCCCATAATGAGTCTGGTTCAGAGAGGATTTTCCGTCCCATACGTGCCATTGAGGCAGTGTTGACCTTGCTCATGCCCCTTAGGCCTAGGCCCCCTTCCTTTTTTGCTTTACACACCTTATCCCAAGCCACTAAATCTTTCCTCTTTTTGTTATCCTTGTTCCCCCACCCACACAAATCTGCAGTTCCTCCTATCTATTTCCTGGTTTATGGCTTCCGGAATACGCGTTGTTTGCATGGTGTATACAGGTATAGCAGAGGTTACAGACTGAACCAGCAATGTTCTTCCAGCCATAGACAACTGCTCTGCCTTCCATCCAGCCAACCTATCTTGCACTTTTTCGAGTATGTGGTAGTAAGTCGTTTTACAGATCCTCTTGTGTATGAGGGGTACTCCCAGGTACTTGCCTAGGTCTGCAGTGAGAGGAATTTGACATCTAGCACTGATCTCCCGAGCTGTAAGCTTGTGGAAGTTGGGTGAAACAAACAGTTTTTCTTTGGCAGGGATGATCACCTGTCCTGAGATGGCACAAAAGTCATTTAAAAACTCCATGATAACATAAATCTGGCTCTTAGAGGCTTCGGCAAATAAAATGAGGTCGTCTGCTTTTCTAAACATAATACAAACAGGTAGGGGGACAAGGGATCCCCCTGTCTTAGGTCCCTGCCAGGTGTGAAAGATTTCGTAGTTTACCCATTCCATAGAACTGAAAGCCTTGTGGTAGTGATACATTCCATTATCAAGGAAATCCAATTCTGAGGACTGAAAGCCTTAGCAGTTTTATTATCCATTTCGGGTTGTGATCGTATTTCCGTGACTGGCACTTAGATACGGAAATTAGCTCCTACTCCTCCTCCTTCTCAGTACGAGATAAATAGAAAGCAACAATCTAAAGCATTGGTACCACCCATTGGAATGCCTCTTTCTCACAGGCCGAATTGAGGAGTCTTTCATAAGTTGACTCCCGTCCCTCAAAAGACGTTCTCTACGGAAACACCAGTTGCGGAACTGAAAGCGAAGAAAGCTTAACGCAAGCAAGATAGGTAATCAAGCAGCAATCGAGAGCCGAAGGTCTGATTCCACCTAGTGGCGAATTCAACCAACAGAGAAAGCAACCCGCTGCCCTTCTCGCGTAAGGGCTGAGCTTCTTTCATTCGTCAGTATGGGTAGGTAGAGTGCTTTGCTCGTATGCTTCTTAACGATGCAAGGAATAGCTATCGTTTCGTGCCCAAGTCCAAGCACGGGATGAGACTTACCAACTGGTCCTAGTGGCTCTGGGTCAGGTCACGAACGGTATTCGATTGATTTGAGCTCTATCGTCCCATCCTCTAACTAAACTAGTACACCGGCGAGGGTAGGCAACTCACTAAGTAGAGTCTAAAATGTTAGCAAGATCCGCTGCGCTATTGAAAGGCTCTTAGCTGCTTATCCGGGATTAGAAAAAGGCGTAACTGCTCTTGTCTCTTCTTTCAAATAAATTCCTCAAGTTGAAAGAGACCTGCGCCACTTTATACTAAGGCACTACTATGCGAGGCTGCACCCGTCGTTGAAGGCAAGGGTAGGCATGGCTTACGAGAGCAAGAATCGCAGTTTCGCTGCCCCCGACCCGCCTAGCTTCATTCTTCTTCTGCTTAGCCGTCGCTGCTTCGACGATTGCCTTTCTCCTACTAGAAAAAGTGGGGTGGGTGGGCTCACATTGAAGACTGCGGATCGCTTAGCATCAGGGTGATTGACTTCACTGACAAAGACAGAGAGGGTGGTCGGCATCAGGGATATCATCCTTCGAGTCCCCGGACGAAGGTTGGTCTCACCTTATTCTGATTAGCGAAGGCCTTTCCAACTCCGTCGAATGCTTTCACTCGAAAACCTTCAGAGGCAAGCATCCTTACATCGAGTTATAGCTCTGGGAAAAAGTCTTTCTTACTGGAAGTGGAAGCTGTCCGGTCAATGTCAATAGCAGGAAGGGCCTAAAGCAGACGAGTATCAGACTAAAGAATCCGTTGAAGCTAGGGAAGAAGCTTCTTGCGAGACTCAGTATATACCTTTACTTCACTAACTTCATTCCTTGCTTCCTTTGAAGAAGCCTTCCATCGTCTTCCTTCTCTTCTGGAGTCAAAACCATAGAAAGGACTTCCGGAACAAAGCATTCCATCCAATTTCCTTAGACCCCGACTGCACTCACTTATTGCAACCGGTCTTCCTGATCGATCGGCTGCTAGTGCTTGCTCCCTGGGAGATTCTATTCGCATGCCGTCGAGCTTCTATTCATACTACTATGGGAAATCCCACTTATAAAGAGAAAGTCTTTCTCAGTATCTAATGAACCGAAGGCTTCAGCCGTCTTCTTTGTCTTTGTGGGAAGAACAAAGTCACCGCTGGACCAATGCTAGTAGGCGCCAAATCAAAAGGCAATGCAAATTTTCAAAGAAAATAAATCCCCGTCCTCAGATAATGGATATTGGGCGGTCTTTCTTGATCGTCTAGTTCTTTGTCAGCACCGAAGAAAGGGGATCCGGGAAGCCTAGTCGAATGACGGTGGAAAGGAAGTAGCTAAGAGGGACCCGGCTTAGAGGAGACTCTTTCAGACGAAAAGCAAGACCATATCCCGCGTGAAACTCGTCTTTTCTTTGGGAAGAACTTTCTTTGCCACTTAAGAGTTCTTATCTTTCCTGACGTGGAAGCCCCTGGACGCTGTGCAAGAACTCCTCTGATTGGCTAGACATCTCCTTGTTCGGGTCATGCACACCACAAGTAGACAGAACTGAATCTCTTATTCCCCTTCCAACGGGGACTCTATCAGGTTCTAGTTCAGTTCTTAATGCTGTAGTTCTGTAGTTGCGGGGGAAGGAGGCCTTCAGGCCGCTTTCAAGCGAGTAACCGGGGACTTACTGCTAATATATATCCTAATAAGATCGGACTAGATAACTATAACTATCCTAAGACAGAAGTGAGGCAAGACCCCTTCGCAGCGGAGCTCTTGGGGTAGAGTCGAGTGATCATAGGAAGCAGTTCTACTTATTAGCTACCGAGTTCGGGACAAAGAGCAAGTAGTCTTACAGTTGCCTGCCCTCATTCCCGAGTCGCATTAGCACAAGCCACGAGCGAGCAGCAGGTTCGCGATTTCCAAGTTCTCCTTATTAGAAGTCAAAGCCCTAGAGCACGGAACACTAGAAATCCTAGAAGTCACTTGCACTTTTTCTTACCGGACGAGCTAACCTAACGAGCTTCCCGTCTACTACCGGAAAGAGGAGTTTACCAAGGCCTACGCCTACATATTCCACTCACTCTATCCTCTTTCATCCTATTCCAAGGCGAGGGAACGGGACTTCTATCTTTCTATACAAAGCGGGACTTTACTCTGAAGCTAACTAAAAAGAGCTTCAAAATGAGTTCCGACTTCAGTTACAGTAGCAGGCGAGCAGAAAGGCTAAAAAGAAATGAAATCTAAGCAACTGAACCTGCCAACTGTCTCTATCTCCAAAGCCATGGAATTCCAGGGCGTCTTGCTTAGATCGCATTTGATTTCCCTTACTCCGGAATAGTGAAAGATTGAGCCTCCTTCGGACCCTCACCTCAATAGTTATCTTACTAGCCCACGGAACTAATCATATCAGAGCAAGCAAGTTCCCTCAAAAGAGAGTAATGCTTATAGGAGGTCTATCTCCCTTCTGTCATGCCCTTCCCTTTTCGCACTGACTGCCCTTTCCTTGCTGCTCGCGCTAAAGCAATTGTAGCAAGTAGGAGAAGAATGCCGACGGCATTCCATGTGTGGAACTTTCGGAATCGAATAGGCTCAATGACTTTGCCTGCTTTCTTGCTTGCCCCGCTCCCCTTAGAAGCGTTGGTTGAACCGCTGGACTCTATCTCCGTTGATTACTATTGGATTGAGCTATAGAAGCTCTTTGACCTACGTGAACACTTCAGCTAGAAAGACAGTATTTATAATTCAATACATTCTATTGACAAAGACAGGAAAGACATGCTGTCATATTCGAAATAATAATAAACGTTCGTTCCCATCCTGATGCATTTTACGCCTGATCTCTCGATCATTGCTACCAGATCTAGTAAGACAAAGCCTTGAACCGGGTAACCCGTCATGGGAAACCACCTTGGTAGCTTTGCCCTCTCACAGAGCCATCGGTATCCCTGATAGAAAGAATCAAACGTCGAATGGTCCGAATGAATGCTACATCAGGAGCAGAGTTGACTTCACTCCCGGTGACCTGCCGTCGTAACAGCACTGTGGGCGGAAGTGACTATGTGATCACTCAACGATCAGTGTTACAGCTCAGTCTGACCTGACGATCGAGAAACTTATTCACTAGCGGTGGAGAGTTGTCTCGTTGGAAAGGTGGATTTGACATCGAAGTCTTCATCCTCCGCATGGGATGAGAAAAGAAGAGTTCTTACAATCGGGGAAAGCAAAGCGGACTTAGAAAGCAAGGAGCCGGGCCAACCGCTCAGAGGAAGGTGCCAACCCTAAGGAAAGGCACAAGAGGAAAGCAAGCGATGTCCAAGTAGCTTCCTTTGTCTCTGCCGAACGCAGCTTTTGTTGTTGATGCCAAAGGCCGCCTTTAAGGAGTCGTTGTCACGACCTACTGCAGCCGATGTTGCCGATTTGGCTTCCCCAGAATCCCAGTTCTATTGACCGATGGGAGAATAAAAATCTGATGAGAATTCTACTTCTGGCCCGAGCGGAATTCAGTTGTGCTAAATGAACGAGTTGTCCTAAATGCCCCTTGTTAGCTGTCGCAGGAAGTGGTGATGGCTCAGGAAGTTAAGCAAACTCGACCAAAGGACAAGTTTGTTCCTGCTTCGTTTTCTGTTCCCTCTTCACCTTTCCTGAATGAAGAAAGAGAGTGAAAGAGAAGAGATCAGTGCAATAGGTACAGAGGGGGGAGAAACTGTCTTCGTTCGGTTCGGCAGAAGAAAACAAATAGGAAGAGCACTATGCAAGCTTATAATAGAGTCAATATATAAAAGCCCTCGAGCAGTAAAACAAAGTCGTTACGGCTATGTTACTAACATGGACAGCTATGAATGGTATTCATTGACAGGAGTGACCGCTTTCTAGTCGTAGTTGGTACCGCCCCGGGTCCTGACTAAGGAATGGGATCACCCACCGTACTTTTCCTATTTTCTTTCACTTGTCGGACCAATCACTAATCACGAACAGCCCAACCCTCCATGATAGATACGACAAATGCACTTATAGACTAACTACCCCAATGTGCTCTATTGACTCCAACCCGCAGGTTTAGCTTGCTCCACCTTGTCCTGCTGACAAAGACGACAAGTTCTCACATACCCTGAAACCTCTTCCTCCATCTTTGGCCAGTAGTCACCTCGTGCGGATGAGATATAGTTGCCCTTAAGCTGTTGAGCAGTAAAATCTTTGTTTTGTTGGTGCAGGTCTGGGATCAGTAGTAGCTTCCTGAGCGACGAGAGCCTTCCACCTCTGCATTGGCCGACAGTAGAACTCCAGGGTGAAAGAGAAATTCCGAAAAAGAGTAATTTCTCCGTCTACAATATGCTCGAACCTTTAGTTTCAAAATCTTACACACGCCCTCTCTTCTTTCTCGGAAAGATGGAATTGGAATCTATTTGGTAGAGTCTGCCGCCTTAGCGACTCGAATAGATAATAGTGATCACCCAGTTAAACATATAGTTCCACCGGATTGCTAACTTCTTTTCATTAGGGACAGGTCTTTTCTTCCCTGCGGAGGGGTATGAATAGGGGGCTCGATCGAAGAGAGACAGTGGTGACTCGCCAAGAAAGATTTGAGAAGTGCTACCAGACTACAGTCGGTTGATGTTATAAAGTCCTCCATTATGGAATGGTTCTCAGCAGCACGTGAATCTCTTAACTCGCGGAAAGTGACAGCGTTTCTTTCATTTTAATATATTATATTAGCTTAGCTGAAACGGATCGAGTGTCCTACAAATCAATAGAATCTAGTTCGTTCGGATGATGTACTTGGGAGGACCGTAGCACAAGCCACCAGGCGAGGAAAGGTTTCTTTCATATGGATCCACTTCTTGCCACTCTTCTCATAATCTAATGGTGGAACTCTTCTTTCTTGAATCATATGCATTGGAAGAGACGAAAGATACTCGCGAAGAACAGTCATGGCCAAGTGGATGGAAATAGCATAAATAGAGCCAAGCCTTCTCTAAAAGAAGCAAGTGCAAGTCCCAGGAAAGCAGCTACTAGCTAATGTCAGAGGATCTTTGTTTGATTCGACTTCTGCCTCCTCCTTTTGAAATATGAAATTCGAGGTCACACAAAAAGGAGTAGCGAAGGGGAAATTCGTTAGGAGAGAATACCAGGCGTCCAGCTTAGCAACCATTGAACTAGCTGCCACCAAAAGGGAGATCCAGTAGATCACAGAACAAAGAGTAGTGAAAATCACCGAGTGAAAGCAGTCACTTCCGGAGTTAGCTCTGCAGATGAAGCAGGCGAAGGCCTTTAAAGAATAAGGACTAGGCTCAAGGCGCATCGCTTTGTTTACTTTAAAAGTTAGCAAGCTTTGATTATCATATAAAAGAGTTACGGAATTTCTAGAGATTCAGCCCCTAGAGACTAGCTAGCCTTCCGGTGGATTGCTTTGAATAGAAATGCTTTCTCTGGTTCACTGAGGTAGTTCGACTAGCTGGAACGTAGCGAAGGTTCAGGTTCAGTTGCTCTTCCAGGGAAGGAAGCTGCATTTTTTTTAGTCGTCCTATCGTAACTAAAGAAGTACTAGAGTAGATCCCGAGTGCCACCGATATAGCTCTTGGAGGGCTTGATCCCACACTCGGTTCAAGGCTTTTAAGACCGCGTAGAGAAAAGAAAGGCGACCACCTTCTCTTCCGAGTTGGCATGAAGCCTATTCTGTTGATTCATTGTCCATCTTCGATTTCGACTTCTGCCATACTTTCTTATAAGATGCATAACCCTCCCGGTCTTTCGAATCTAGAGGCATCAAGACCGCTTTCACCCCCTTTTCAATTCAAAGGCCTTAATCATATCCCAGGCTGTCGGATTGCTTTGGATGCTTCCGTTAGAGCTTCTTCCCCTCCTGTCATTTAAGGGCACCTAGCTTACAATCACTAGTGAAAGAGTGCCAATTGACCCAACTAGCGAATCAGAACCATTCAATCTTTTTCATCTCCGTGAATACCGCTCGAAAGCAGTCATTGAAAAGAGCAGTTATTTGTCGGCTTGATAGCACAAGCACGATCCACCCTCCGGAGAGTGAGGAAAGGGCCTAGCTTCTCAATAAGTCATTCAATGAACTAACTATACTTAAGATGTGAGCTATACCTATTCCTTCTTTTCTTATCTTTTCTGCGGGAGTGAACAATCAACCATGAGGCAAGGTACCCTTAAGATACCGAAAGATCCGCTTCGCTAGTTAAAGGTGAGTGGTCTTATTCTACAGGCTAGGGATTACCCCTAATTTATCCTCTAGGCTAGAGAACTACTCTTCTCCTTACTCTTATAGGTAGGCCCCGACTATTTCAAGAAAGACCTTTAACATCCGCCACATTGAGCTTCAATTCTCCAACGCCTGTCTCCAATGCTACACGTTCCGCTGACTTGGACCTCTTCTTAGGTTGATCGTCAGACGGCCTTGGGTCAGTAACCTTTGAGGATGCCATGGCTCTAAGCACAACCTCGCTCTGATACCAGTTGTCACGGACTTCTAGCTTGCCTAGCTAACTTGCCCGCGCGGCACTTGTGCAACGGACCTCTCTCCTACACAAGTCAGCCTTGCTCACTCACCCCTCTCTTGAGTAGAGCCCTCAAGCCTATCTAAGACTTCGGAGAAGGAAGTTAGACGACATTAGAAGGGGCTTAGTATTGGTTTTCAGCTATTGGTTCATTTTTCTCTATTAGGGCTTAGTTGCTAAGCGGCTGTCAGTGCAGGTGAACCGAACTCGTATGGCTAGTATGTATTGTTTCCGTCAGTAGTCTGCGTGCGAGATAGAGTACTGTCAGGGGTTCGCGAAGTCTATTAGTTGCTTGCTTTCATTTTGAGTCTTTCCCGCATGCGTGACTACCATTCTCTCTTTTCCATATTGGTAGCTCCCCCGTTCTCGCGGCGAAGGATCGTCCTGTAACTACCAGGGGTTTACTTGTCTCTTTTTCCTTTGCTGGAGGTCTTACTAGCCTTCCCTCCCGACTCAGATTTTGAGTTACCTGTCTATCAGGGAAATTCCCCAGTATTGCTAGTGTTCTATCTTTTTGGGTAAAAGTCCTCAAAACAGTGCATCTCGCCTATAGGAAAAAGCTAGCAAGACCAATTCCGCCCTGAGACGCGCTATCTTTTTGATCAAGTCCAGCCGCATATAGATGTAAAAGCACTCGTCTTTCTCTATTTCTCGATGTCGACTCATCACATCCTGGGTACCTTGAATACCGACTAAAGGGGCGTAGCGAGAGAGAGTGGCAAGCGCGCCTGGTACGAATGTACCACATGGACAAGCAAGTCCCATCCATCCGATGAACGAGTGCTTCGTATTGCCGCTGCTAAGCCGCCCCTCCAATGTGGATATCTGGAAAAGGGGAGCGAGAGGTACCAGGTGGTTTTGTAGATGCAACCCATAATCTTTCCCATCGCGGGGCACGATTGGTAGAATAGAGTCGAGACCTTACTCTAAAACCAGCACCAGCTAACCGAAACAATATGTTAGGGTTTGTGATCTTATACAGATCAGCCAACTGGTACATTCCTAGGGTAGATCTGACTGTTAGGAGAGCTCGCATTTCAATTGGAGACAGGTCCTTTTGGATCCCACGTGTCCAATACTTCTTAGCGAACTCGAGTGTTCCATTCGAAGAAATCAAAGATTGACTCTCCGAGATGGACACTCCCATTCTATCTAACAGTTCACGATACTTACCCGCAACGACAGGGTCAGCAATGACGACATCGTCACCTAACACTGCGTATCTGGTAAAAGGCGCCTTTGAGGATAATGAAAACTCAGCTGCCAACCACACTATGAAGTGGTGTGACAGTGAGAAAAGCGCCCAAGAACCGTAGTACCCGAGGGGTTGACCGGCAATAAAACTCACAATGGTCCTCCGCCTCACAAGAGGTTTCCAAACCCAAAATGAATTTAAGCCCAGCTCCTTCGGACTTCAAGTTCCGTGCTCCCCAATTAGTCACTCATCTCGCGCTACTCTTTTTTCTACTTTTTGATTCACTTTTTGGAACAAAAAGAAGAAAGAGCCTGCGTATCTAACTAATAGACTGAGACTCGGCCTTTAGACTATCAGTTCCGTCCTTTTCTTGTACTGTTACCGGATTCAGACATTCATTCTAACTATACAGATTCTTTTGTTTAAGACATGAGAGGGCAAGACTTTAGGTTCAAGTAAAGTGATTGGATAATGGATAGAGCTTGTGCATCTTTTCGTTCATAGTGGGGTCCACTTTTGTATCTGACCTTTACTTTAGATCAGGGGAGGCAGAATTCATTCTAGAAGGGTTTATTCAACGAGTCCCCTCCACTTTTCCATTGCTTTGGCAGCAGCTCTCGAATAAGCTCTTTGCGCACTCATAGGTGCGGGACTTTCTTTGTCTTGTTTATTTTGGCATCTGTGAACGTAACCACCCCTAGTTCTGTTACAGTAGACGGTCTTGGAGAAAGAACTGCTCTTGGTCTTGGGAATCTCATAGGAAGAGCATCTCTCCTCGAAGATGGATGGGCTTCATCCAATAGCCAAAATAGTAAAAGAAGATGTCATAGAATGAAAGCTGGGGGGAGGTTCAGATTCATTTCATTAGTAGTTAAGATAGCCACAACCACGGATATCAGGAAGAAATTCACAATCAGTTGTGCTAGAGGAAGCTCTTTTCTTTGGCTTGGCTCGCAGAACCGATTTGCCTTCTGATCTGATTGAAACTACCTCTTCTTACTCTATCTTGCTTGGCTTTCTAGCTGGACTGCTAGCTTGGAACGAGGAGAACTTTTCATAAATGAAAGACTAGCTGACCGACCTACTAAACTAGACTGGCAAGGGTTGGGACTATCAAATTCTTTCCTGTGGAAGGGAGAGTTTCCAGCTGGAGATCACTTGCCAGGTGCAGCTAAGAGTTACCTGCTGCTAGGCCATATGTGTTGGCTGCAGCCGAAGTAAAGAGACTTTCTTCTTCCTACGGATTCCCGTCTGGGAAAGCTTCTTTGGAAAAGCCCGATGAACCGCAAGCCTTCGATTCTTTGATTCAGTTGATTGACTCCTCTGCCTTCAGCGGACGATGCCCATGAACTAAGCCGTTCCATTCCAATCGGACATTGGAGCCTTTTCTCCCTTCTTTTTGAGTGGATTTCCCTGACTGGGAAGTGAAAGCATCATCGTAGGCCCGTCCCCTTTATGATTGAAAGTAAGAAAGATTCCCGACCTAAATGTAGAATTCTATATCTCATCCATTCTAGCATTCCTCCCATCGGAATCAGTCCCAAGAGCGGCTACAACTACGAGAGCAGTTAGCCCTCTAACTTGAATACGATTCAACTCAACGGACATTCCAGAAGATAAGCCCGAAAGGAGCTCTACCCTTACTGGATTGCGTTAAAGTTCGAAGCTTAGCTCGGCATCAATCTGCAACTGACTTCCGACCGTGTTAAAAGTTCTATCATGTCACTACGGATTGGACACGAAGGGGTCTTCTCAAGAGCGAATTCCCTTATCCTCCTTCCCTTGAAAGAGGGTGAAAGAAAGAATCAATATTAAAGAGACTCGGCTTTTGAGTAAAGCTCCGCAGCATCAGCCGACGAAACAACGGCTCTGGTTTATCCCTCCTAGCCAACGTATTCAGTTTATCCTGAACCAACAGATCTCATTTCTCTCGAATCACCAAGAGCACCTCTTTATCCCGGACCATCAGGAATCGAATAATCATTCCATTCTCCACCCCTTTCGAATGAAAAAGTGTGAACCCATAGGATCAATTTCCAGTCTTTGCCGATCCCTTTTCTACTGATTGCTTCTATTACTGACTTATATGACGATTCGGATTATCGGTGCCTAAACTCAAAGGTCTCTTGCTTGAACCTCATTCTCCTATCTTAAATAAGGCCTGAACGGTGGCATAAAAGCCTTGGCTGCCGCGCCTGATTCGACTCACCATTATTAGGCCTTCTTTGTCTTCGCATTACCCTAGTTCCTTAATCCAAATAGCCATAGGAGAAGCTGAGCTAGCTAACCTAAGTCCGTAGCTAAAGTTCTCAAACAAGAGTTCCATTCCCCTTACTCGTATTGCAGGCAAATCCCGTTACTAGTAGTTCTGGTTAGCCCACTTGCCCGAGCACACTCTCAACTTGTAGATGCGCCAATCCAGCCTTCCCCCACGAGAACAGAAAAACCAACAGACCACGAACACCAGCACGCATGAAAACAGCCCTTTTGAAAGCATACCCAAGGCGCGGGCATCCATCACTAACAATGATTCATCATTACCAATCATTGGGGTAAAAATCCTTGTCTTTTAAGGATTGTTGAACTGCCTTTACTATGGCGCTTTCAACCCTATATTTTATGGGCGCTATAGCTATAGTCGTGTCATCGCGGGTCAGTTTGGTTACCAGTGTGGAGAGATGGCGATGTCGCGAAGCCAGTGTTTTTTCAGCACTTGGCGTCTTAGACGACATTTCCAGCATAGCAGCGAGATTTTCCATTTTCCAGTCTCTTGGAGGAACCTTTTTCCTTTGTTTTTCGAGTTCCAAACGAAAACGGTTTTCCAACCAATTTCGAAGAATTCCCAGTTTATCTTCGATGGAGGCTTCCTGTTGTGCTTCGAGTTCCAACTCCACCGGACTCTTATTTAAAATATCCTTATCTCTTTTTCGTCCATAGGGGGACTACTATTGAGATCAATGTTTCCTCTAGATGAGCCTGTCGCGGAAGGAAACGGGGAAGTAGAAGCAATTTATCGCCCGTTTTCTTCCGGCATGGGCACAGGTGGAGACACAAGCAAAGGCAGATCCCGTTAGAACTTAATAATCCCGGAATCCCTTCCTATTTGAGAGACAATAGTGAACATTTATCCATAATCCATTGAAGTAACACCAGCGGCAAAGGCACAGGTTCCTTCGGCAGCAGGAAAGGCAGTTGACTTCGTTGACCCGGATTGGAGCAAACACGCAATACACACGGAGGTGGGAACTGCAGTATAGTATATATACGTCAAGGCCAACCAACTTCTAAAAAAACAGAATATTAAGTTGACTCTATTTATGCATTAATGACCCAGTAAAAGGTAAAAGCACTATCTCGCCCATATATACGAATACAAAACCACTTTGAATAAATAGAGATTGAGAATAAGTTTCCCTTTGGACAGATCCAGTTCACATTCGGGAGCCAAAGCTTGACTAATAAGGACTACCCGCTTGAGTCGGCTTTCAAGCAATCCTGGCATAAGCTATGCTTTTTCGGAATCCATCCCGCTCAATAAGATATGGATATGGATCTTTCTAGAGGCATACTCCAGTGCAGCTGATTCTCAAGCAGTAGGACCGCTTACTCTAAGAAGAAGGTCGGGCCCGGAAACTCTCACAGCTCTGACTTCTTCAATTGCTAGTCTAGCAACAGCTTCTACGCATTCAGTTAGCTTGAAAAAAAAGCTCCTACTCGAAGAAGAACCGATTCTAGCATTTGTCCATCAAAGAGCCAAGCATGACATTCGATGCTGTAAGACATATGGCATATCTGTGGACATTGGGACTCCTTCTTGGACTTCTGATGTAATTGGGCATTTGCTTAATCCCTAGCTTCATGAAGTTTCATGTAAAAGAATCCTTTGCTCTTCAGTTATCGTCTTCTACTTTCGCACCTTAATAGCGAAAGGCTGATAAATCACCGGCAATAAGTAGTGCATCACTTTCCTCTTTGTCCACCCTCTTCTTCCTAAGACCCTTCTCTCAAAGCAGTTCCTTCTTTCACGCTTGGCTTGGATTCATGTGCAGGGGATAGGATCACAGCCTATTCTCTTACTATTGATTCAACCTCCTCAGGCATTATGGGAGCTGCTAGCTACCTTCTTAGCCACCATTCTTTATTAGCCAAGGCGATTGAACGAGATTAGTTCAAACCCGAGGGAGACTCGGATCTTCTATCTGCAATAAGATTTGAGGAATTTCTGATGATTCAATAGATGGGCAGAATGGGATTCTGTTGAGAATGCTCTAACTCTAAAAAGGCACATAGGCAAAGATTCGTTGCTATAGCAAAGAACGAGAAGAAGAACGAAAGGTACGAAGTCACTCGACTGTAAAGAGAGGAGTGAAGAGTTCTTCTTCTGATCGGAGGAGAAAGAATACTTCTTCTTGTTCTGAGCTACCGAGCTAAAGCAGTTTTCTTGCTACCTTACAAGACTGAACGAACTACAGGAATGCTAAGGAGAGGGACGAACGACTCCTTTGCAGTAGAGAAAGTACTACGTATATGCAGATCGACTCTTTCGAGATGTAGAGATAGAAGTCTCTTATAGACGTCTTGTGCGACTTCATGAACTGAGTGAAGCAGCTAAAAGGGGGATCTCCGATGAGGCGAACGAATCATTCAAAGATAGAGGAAGCTCATAAAAAAAGGGACATCAATGCCAAAAAACAAGGGGCAAAGCTGCTTTAACTTGCACCTCCTTTTCTTCTTGTTTTGCCCTAAAGCAAGTCAACTGCCTCAGTCCTAGCTCATTCACTCTTAGCAGCAGTAACGAAGTAGGGCTCTTTTCCTTTCCTTGCAAGAAATGAATTTCATCCCTTGGGAAAGAGGAAGATTACATTGATCTCAAAGGGCACCTAACTAAGTGAAAGTGCAAATCTATAAGCTGCAGTAGACACAGTTGACATAGGCCCTTACTCAGTCCCATCCATTCAATAGCTCTGAACTCTAGCAGCTTCACTCGTCACTCTTGCTCCTAGCTGAAAGTCTTCCCTCTCTTCCCCAGGAGACAGAGAAGAAGTCAACTCCTTTCTTCTGAGTCGAAGTCGACATTTGCTTTTTCTTCCTTTCTTTTGATCATTGAAAGAATTTATGGCATCATCCCATTTCGAGGACTCACAGAAAGACCTTCTATCCGGATGGTTGAAAACCCTAGGATCAGTAGCACGAAATACCTTAATCTCCCGAGTGAGACCCTTCTATACCGATTCTTAGCTGACTTCCTTCTTCTTCTTCCCTTGGGACAAAGAAGAACTCCTTACTTGATCGCCTATTCAATGTGTATTTCTTCCTAGTTCGGTAGGCCCAGGGATCACTGATTAGTCGAATGAGCCCATCCCTATGGCCTATCTCAAACGAACATTTGAGCGAATGCGGAAACATCCACTAAAAAGGCATCTGCTCAAGTGCGCTTTTGGGCTTTCGGCTGGAAACTTCCTGGCTTTCCTCGTCCACCAAAGGGGAGTGGAGGTTGATAAGAACAAGGCCCGAGCCATCATAGAAGCTGCCCCACCGAGCAATAAGAAGGAACTGCAACGGTTGTTAGGGAAGGTTAATTTTCTACGAAGATTAATCTCTAACTTAGCCAGGAAGACGTGATGTGTTTTCCGCCTTGCTGAAACTGAAAGGGTCGGAGGAATTCGTATGGGAAGAAAGGCACCAGGAGGCCTTCGAAGCTATCAAGAGGAATCTGGCAAGACCCCCAGTGCGGATGCCACCGAGGAAAGGGAAAGCTCTACGGCTGTACATCTCAGCGGCCGAGAATCTTATGTCAAAAGGACCAACGACGATGAAAGAGGAGAAGAGGAAGAAGCGTCTGGGAGCCGGCACCCCTTCAGGTCCTTCTCCATTACGCAGACGAGACAAATGGTAAGCGGCGACATCACTTCGTAGAGGTCTCGTCACAATGGAAGAATCTAAGTCTTTCAATAGCAAGAACCATATACATATTTCGACCACTAAGCACCGCTTTATTCACCAAATACAATAAGGCCTGATGGTTCACATAGAAAACGAACTTGACACCCAGTCTCCACTCTGCGTGAATCCCATTCGATGCGTCTAGGGTTCTGGCTTTTATAAGTTCCATTGTAGATGTGCCATTTTCTTCTCGCAAGAGCGCATTCGATAGCATCCTCTTCTGGGCATCTAGATCGATTCCTAAGACCCTCTTATGCGCTACGTCCTACTCCTACTGCAGATAGATGCCGACCCGAATGACTGCTTTACTGCTATTACTGTTCTTGACGAAGCTCCTGGTGTCAGGTGCAGATGAAGACGAGAAGACGGTCTCTTGAATCAATCTCCTCGCTGATTAAACTAAACAATCGCTATTCTTTTTAAACGAAAAAAATCAGCAAGAGTCGTGAAAAGCAAAGACCTCCGTAGAGCTAGATTCAACTTCCCCCCAGCTTGACCGAGTCCGCTCTATGATACCTCTGACTGCGCCCAACAAAGCCGCCCTCCATTTGCTCTGCCTATAGCCCACCTAAAACCGCTAGCCTAAACAAAAGAAAAATCCCAGCCTTATATATGGTTAAGGAAAACGTTACTGGCAATAAGCACCTATCCCAGGTCCAGCAAGCTTGGTTGAATGGAGAGCTTTTTTAAGACTAAGGCGGGAAGACACCCTATTCCCTAAGTAGAAACCGGCTCTAAAGAGAGTAGAGAGTAACCTTGAGCAGAAGACTAGAGATCACTCTTCTCACCATCGAGGACCCGGAAGCAAAGACAAGACCTTTCTCTTCCAATTGACTGCTCCAGAGGACAGGGACAGAGTTCTCTCACAAGTTCCGCGGCTTCGGCAGCCAGACCCCTTGAATGCCTTTCAAGCGGCAAGATGTTAGTGAAAGGGCTATGTAACCAGGCTATCAGGTAGTATTGCGTTCCGATACTACTGTGATATATTCTATCCTTTCATCTATATCTATAACGGTAGCAGCACATGGTTTTGACATCTGTTTAGGAGATGCTGCCCGAGAGGACGAGTAAGGCGGACACCAGATGCTGTACGCTAAGATGCCGACCCTATCTGCCTGGAGAGATAGTGAAGTAGCCAGGGGGACTTTTTCTGTGCGGCTCCGCTCTCCAAAGCTGGAGCCCGAGGGTACATGTAGAGGAGAGCATGCCGACGAAAGTGAGAGACTCCATATGGGTTTCGGGGGTTGGTGTGTTCTTACTCTTACAGCGACCGTGCTTTAGAACCCTCTTTCTAGCTTTTAGTTTCAGGGACTGGGGAAGACTGAAATTAAATAAAAAAAAGGGAACGAATTCACCGCCGTATGGCTGACCGGCAATTACTAGCGATTCCGGCTTCATGCAGGCGAGTTGCAGCCTGCAATCCGAACTCTCGACAGAATATAAAAGAGGACCACAGGCCTGTATAGACACCTCAACGAACTCATGTGGACACTCTTCAGCCTGAGGACAATCTCTCAAAAGCACATGTTGACCCGTTTTTCTTTTCTTTGCTGATTCCTCTCAATGAAATTTGCCATGTTGCACTAAGTTACTTACGGATGTATGCATGCGGTCCGGGAACACTTTGGGGTGAACACCCATCCGAACAAGTAGGGTCAATAGTTCAGCATTTAGGCCGTAACATTTAGCAACAAAAAGAATTTTACCCAACAAGTGCTCTCCGAACCAAGCTAGATAGTCTCCTATCACTAGGCTCACCAACCAACCTGGACTTTTATTCTTATTATTCCTACCGGATATAAAAACCATAAGGATTGTTTCCAGCCATGAGTTCCCCTATGACATAAGCGCTCTTGGGTGGGGTGGGCCATCATTCGCCAGGTCTTTGAGTGCCCGTCGTACCACGTAGTTGGTGCACTAGGCTGATCGAGACTCGACTTTTCGGATCTGGCACCTGCGCCCGGCCCGGTCTGCCAGCTCTTAGTAGCTCTACGTCCGGTCGTGCGTGGTATGTTCGCGATGCGTTCCATTTGTACGAATCGCGTACTATAACGTTCCTTTTTTGGGCTGGGCCGTTCCATCAAATCTTTGAGAAGAGGCCCAATCTCGTATTGGATGGTCGGCGTGGCGATAGGCTTCGCTTCTACGACTGCCTTCCCAGCTGTTGCAAACACTGAGCGAGAACGGTAAGGGGCGCACAATGTCGTTGCGCGGGGATGCGATTCGCTAAGCTGGGGGAAAGAAAGCCGTCTGGCCCTACCGGATTAGGTGATTGACCGAACAAATAGGCCTAGATCTATGCCCCTTAATGAATTGAATGGTCCTTCGACCTTCGTTTGATTCCGACGGCCGGCATAGATCTCATGAGACCCGCCCACTATTACTACGAAAAAAGCCCTGCCCTTTTCCTTCGCTACTAGGAGAGTAAGCCACTTCTATTAACGCCGGATCTTGAGTAGAATTGATCGTGTCATGTGCAACGTCCATCAATGATGGTTCATTAATGTCCATTGATTTAGACTCCTTCCCCCTTCCCAACTACGAATAAGATCGAGAGGGGCCGAAAGCCCCCAAACCAAGAACGGAGACGGAAGCCTTTCGATTCACTCCCCATTCTCTCTTAAATAAATAAAGCTCGCCCTCGAGCCATGGGCAGGTCGGCCGGGTCTTTCCCTGTTGTTCTGTTCCCGCCACGAGAAAGACGCACGGAAGAGGTATGCCCAGCGCGCGGAGGATCCGTTGAGAGTTTGTCTTGGTAGAGAACTGTACGATCTTTGCCCCTATTGTATTGAATCAATATTGACCGGGGACGAGCCCCGACTTCCATAGGTCCTTGGTTTGACCTTCCGTAGTGGTCCTTGCTTTGTTGAAAGCGGAGCGGGGCCAATTTCTCGTACTTGCTCAGTGTGCCCCCCTTTCGTCGAGTGCCCCGCCCGGTTCACTGGGCTGTTGGCCTACCAAGCACTTGCCCGCTGCTCCTGCCGCCCGCCAAGCGGGCGGAGCGCTCGTTATCCTTACTTTTCTCTCTGCTGGGGCCCCCTCCCATTGCTCTAGCCATAAGCTATGGCAGCTCCAGCTCGCAACCACAGGGGCCCGCCCTGCGAGGCCAGAGTGGGCTCAGCGGTCAGCCTCCATTCGAATTATGTTAGGAGGTCTTTCGCTTTTGCCAGATCTAGAGAGATACTACAAGTCCTCCGTCCCAGATTCCATCATCGCGGCC
>MKEJ01030978.1:42500-56509 GCA_001753735.1 Embelia ribes
CTCGTTGAGAGTAGCTCTGCGAGACGTCCAGTAGTCTCTGACTTGGTCTTCGAATCGTAAGTCTCAGCCCGTTCCCAGCTTGCCTCGCTCTCAGGTTGGCCTTTCTACTTGACTAAGTCAGTATTCCACTCGTGCAGTGGGTGTATGGGCTAGCCCATGGTGCGGTCAGCTATGATATACTCCACTTTTTCTTTAGTAGGTTCATCTACAACATCTGGTGGTGCCCTCGTGGGCACGTTCCTCTCTGGGTCGGTCCGAAGTCAACTGACTCACATGGAATAGGGGGTGAGTTTTCACCGAGCTGGTCGCTTGAGTCTATAGGCTACCTCTCCTATCCGCTTTTCTACAAGGTCTACTTTCTTCTTCCTTCAGACCGGGTCAAGCCTTTCGGTTTTTAAGTAGGTTTGGGCTAGGTCGTAGCGCTCCTGCCACCTCTTGGCAAAGTAGGCTGATGGGCAAGCCCCCTCCTGTCGCAATGGTGTGGGGCGTCAGAGGCTGTTGCCCCGTGGCCAACTGGAAGAGGCGGAAGTTCGACGCAGAGCTTTTTGGTTGTTAAGTTATAGCAGCACTGAGCAACATCCCTCCAGTCCTTCTGGGGTTTGCACTAAAGTGCCTTAAGTAGCCCTCGAGGAGTCCTTTTATTCTCTCCGTCTGAGCTTTCAAAGATATACCGACCGTAGGTATCTGATGGTCAGATACCGACAGTCGTCTTCTAACATTACCGACCTTTAAATATTTGGTTTTCATAAATTTCACATAACATAAAAGCTCTTTTCATCATTAGAAACAACCTGATTTCTGGCCTCTTGCATTGCATTACCATAACGAAAAAAAAAAAGAGATATTTCTCTTGTGACTCGGAATGAACACTTCTCGGTGGAGGAAAGGAATAGCGATGGATTCCTATGGAGCATCCAGGAACAAGCAGATTCAATCGGACGACGAATTATTGCGTGGTCCAAGGAAATAAAAGGTCCGCTTCCACGATTTCATCTATATTTCATCTTAATATCAGAATAGCTTATATAGTAATGATTTAATTCAGGTCCTACTGGATTGATTTCTCTTTCGGATCTGATTTGAACAATGGAGAAGTAGGAAGACTTTGGCGATTCATAATGGGGTATCTATGTCCCAGGACATAAAATATGAATAATGAAAGATGAGGAAGAGTATACCCTGTAGTGACATAGCAGTTCTCCTAATCGACTACTTATCATCATAATGAACATTCCACTTTATTTATTATATATATATTTAATATAAATTCTAATAGAATAGTATATCATTCGTGTCTCTGTTACAATACGGCGAAACTAAATGGTTCGAATGAAGATAAATAATAAGAATTTTAAGGCTGTACACCTCATTTTCCTGGGATTGTAGTTCAATTGGTTAGAGCACCGCCCTGTCAAGGCGGAAGCTGCGGGTTCGAGCCCCGTCAGTCCCGACTTTTTTTTAAAAACATCCATTTTCTGTGAAAAGGGGGACAGGTTGGTTTGAGGACCCGTTGGTCAAAGGAAAGGGGAGCAAAATTCCGGGGCAGAGCCGTATGACGCGAGAGTGTATACTCTTTTTCTCAGGGAGCGAGACCCTAACAAAGTTCAAGAAGCTATGAAGAGTGGTAAACTCTGAAAGGAAAGATGGAAACAGGGGAGTTGGCTGATAAAGATGGACAGTAAGGATCGCGTAATATCAATTTTTCGGCCTCGTCATCGAAAGCAGCTTCCAATTGCTCGGAAATTCTCAGCTATATGGGGGGCTTGGATGGTGAGCAAAAACAATTGATCAAGAAGTTGGTCAACTTTCGCATGAAAGAAGGTAAAAGAACAAGAGTTCGTGCTATTGTTTATCAAACTTTTCATCGCCTAGCTCGAACTGAATGCGATGTAATCAAACTTATGGTTGACGCCCTAGAGAATATAAAGCCTATATGTGAAGTGGAAAAAGTAGGAATAGCAGGTACTATTTATGATGTCCCTGGGATTGTAGCCAGGGATCGTCAACAAACCTTAGCTATTCGTTGGATCCTTGAAGCAGCTATCAAACGACATATAAGTCACAGGATAAGCTTAGAGAAATGTTCATTTGTTGAGATACTGGATGCTTACCGAAAGAGGGGAATTGCACGTAAGAAAAGGGAGAATCTTCATGGACTGGCTTCCACCAATCGAAGTTTCGCGCATTTCAGATGGTGGTAAAGTGAGACCACATAAAGAGCTCTTCCTCATTCAGGCTGCTTATTCAGTAAGATATGGTTCTTTTTTCCTTTTTGTTTGAATCTTCATATAGAAAGCCGTCTTCCTCATACTCCTCTCTTCATTCATTGAGTTGGAGGAATTCATAGGAGGCCCGCGAAAGAACCTTTCTTTGTATGACTTCTCTTTTGCCTCAGGTCGAATGAATACGAAAGGGAGATCAATAAAAAAATAGGCCATGAATGAAGAAGTAGTGGGCCTTTCACCCCCTTTCTAGTGACTCGGGGAGCTGATCTGATAAATGCACTTCAAAGGGAGGGAAGCTAGGTTTCCCATGTTGGTATGGCCGGACATAAAAATAAAAGATTTTGAAGTTAGGTCAAAAAGAAGAGGTAGAGAGAGAGAACAGAACGGAACCGATAGCCCAGAATTATGTCAGGGCAAGAGAAAGAAAAAAAGGACTCTCGTTTTCCGCATACGCATATAGGCTGTGAAAAAAAAAAGAAGTAAACTTTTCTAATTGAGATGCTTCTGGGACGGCAGGCTTTGTGGAAGTAGTAGTAACATTGCTCTCTGGTAATGAGATCCATCTACGAGCTTACGCTAAGGTGACTGAGAGACTGGGACCGCTAACCTTTTTATTCGCTTTACCGTGTGGATTCATTACTTTCTATCTATAGAGCTAGCGAGTGCTCATTCTATGGTTGATCTTTTTCTTCTGGTAGTCCTGGCTAACCCAGTGAGTAGCTAACTGAACCAATTGCTGCTCTCTTTGGGCTGAGCCCTGTCCTAGCAACAAAGGGAGGTTCACGAGTAATGTACCCATTCTCTATCCCCCTTTCTTTTCCTACCGCGGTTTGGGTGCTAGGTGGTGAAGTCATCAAGTCAAGCGGTCGGCTTTGCCCCAGTTGATTGGGCCTTAGGTCTTTCATCAGTTCGCTAAGTTTGAATAGCTCGAGGAGGCATTAAGAACTGGAATAAAGATAAGCTATCTTGTGAGCTGTTTTGCCGCTTCTCTTATCCCGATCTATGCCATTGGCGATTGCAAAAACTGGTAAACCAGAAGTCGAAAAAAGAATAAAAGCACTTCGCTCCTGATCTTCATACATAATAGTGGGATTTCCACTCTTCAGTTATAGCTTTAAGCTTCAGTCTTCGAATAGGAAAAGGGCATAGTTTCAGTCTTCAAGGTCCTGATTGGGGCTTTCCCTCTTCAGTTTGCAACTTTCTCATGAGGGTCCTTCTTTCTTTCCCGAGAAAGCATCATCCGGAAAGCTCTTCTCTTCTTGCTTGGCCTTTCAATCTTCTCCAACGCCTCCTCTGGCGCAAACACCCCTTGCTGCGCTCATCACGAGAAGCCGGGGAATTCCATTCTCTTGGGTGGACTTCAAGCTAGCGGCCAAACCACAGAAGAATCTGAAAGAAGTGGAGGTGGTGACGTAAAGTATATACTACGAGCTAAATGACCAGTTTTCCGTTAGAGCGGAACCTTTTCTCCTTCTCCTTATGGAACAGAACGGGCCGCGGCAGAAGAATGAATGTTCACCCCGCCTGACTATCAATAGGAATTGATACGTTATTGTGGCATATAGAAGCAGATGTCCATGACGTGTGCGGCTACTTAATCCAGTACCAAATTTCGATGATCATTCCATTCTTTTGAAAAAGGATGCCCCGGTCTGAACATGCAGTTGACAAGGGCAAAGCAAAGTAAGGCCCTTTGCCTTACTTTATTTTTTTTATAAGTAATAACGATTGCTTCTCCATGCCCCAATGTAGATCCGTTGGTATTTATGCATTTTCTACTTTCCTCGCATACGATTCCGATAGTTGAGTTCTTCTACACCCCGTCGCTATCCTTTTAGCCTTCCGCAATATCCATCTTCTAGTTAGCCTCCTGTTTAAGGAAGTTAGTCCGCCCTTGGGATCTAGTTTTTTTAAGTTAATAATAATCAGCAGGATCCGTTAACTGTGCTCCTAGCTCAGAAGCTTGCCTTTCGCTCCATTTCACAGGCCGGGTATAAGGTCTGCCCTCTCCTAGTAGCGTACCTGAATATGCCGCTATTGAAGCCCCGTCGAAGACACCAGTCGATCGGGCCTTGACGACACAAACAAGTCAGTAATGCTAGACTGGTATGGAGATGGAGTGCCGAACGACCTGTAAAATGAAGAAGAAAACATTTGGTTCGGCTGTAGTTTCATAGATCTACATGGGAATCTTCTTGAGATCGATCAAGAAAAATCGATCGATCATGCAGTTACGGCCAATCAAGCAGAGATTCAATTGGCCTTCCAGAGAGGTTACATTAGAGGACTTACACCCACAGCACCAGCAAAGCTGTACGACATACGATCAGAAAGAAGTTCAGGATGATGTGATCGAAATAAACCTAGAGGCAGAAGCGGAACCTCGGCCCACATATGTCAGTAAGAACCTATCTAGTGAAATGGCCAAAGCAATTGTAAATCTTTTGTGCAAGAATACAAAGACTGCTTTACTTGGTAGTATTAAGAAATGCCTGGCCTTGATAGGAATCTGGTCGAGCACCAGTTACCGATCAAGCAAGGCTTCAAACCTTACAAGCAACCGCCCAGCATAGACAGATGTCTCCTGAGATCACAGCAAAGGTGAAAGAAGAAATCGAGCGCCTCTTGGACGCTAAATTCATCAGGCCAATCCCTTACACAGAATGGCTGGCAAAGAAAGTCCCCATTGTCAAGAAGAACGGCAAAAAAAATATGCATCGATTTTAAAAATATAAATAAAGCAAGACCGAAGGATGAATATCTGATGCCAATATAAAATGGCACAGCTGGCTTCAGGGCAACAAATTGCCCAATCAGTCAAGAGACGTATACCATCCGTCAAAGAGCAATCCCATCAGCAGAAGATCGATCATTCGACTGCAATGCGGCCGATTGGGAACAAATCGAGTCAAATTACTGGAGAAAACCGCTGATCGATTACAGAAATGACCCTTCAAAGCCAACATCAAGATCGATCAGACAAGAGGCAATAAATTACACCTTGATAGGTGGCCTGCCTATTATACCACCATGGGACAGATGGTGTATTGCTGCGATGTTTGAGTATTTCAGAGACCGATCGAGTCATGCACGAAGTGCATGACGGAGTGTGTGGCTCACACCAGGCAGGTCCAAAAATGCGATGGTTGATCAGGAGACAGGGAAACTACTGGCCAAGCATAATCACCGATTGCATAAGATATGCCAAAGGATGTCAAGCGTTAAGGCGCCACGGACCTGTATCAGAACTCCATCCGATCCTGAATTTAAAGCGATAAGCCTTTTCGAGGATGGATGGGCTATGGACATAATCGGTAAGATCTATACTCCTTCTACCAAGAGAATGTCTTTCTTTTGGTAGCTACCGATTACTTCAAAAGGAAGCTAAGCCAATGACAGAAGTCACCACAAAATAAAGGTAAACATCACCAAGTACAAAAGGTCATACCAAGCAGAGCTTTTTTTTTGAATATAAAAACAAATAAGAGTTCAAATGTTCAGTGCACTCAATGCAACAAATCCATTAGATGGGTAAGGCTATCATAACAGGCCTTGGCTGAGACCCTCAAGTTGCTGCAATCGAGCGATCTTGGAAATCATCTCCTTAGCCTTCTCGTCCAAAGGCTCCCTCTCTTGTTCTACCTTCTTTGCGTATGAGAAATTCATTGATTTTGCCACTGGAAGATCTTTTTCAATAACGGTACGGCCATGCGATCCTTGTTGTTAAGCGAAGGGTGAGAGGTGAACTCCTTGACAACCTGCTCGAATCCAATTTTAAACTCACCCCTACTCGCATTGCCGAAGGGCAAGCAGTTCTCCTCGCATGCCGAGTAATCTCCCCCTTGTCTGTAATAGAGGGCCCTTTTCTCTTCGAAAAAGCTAGTCTGTGATGCAGTGAACTCCCAGGACCTTTCGTCCAATTGAGGCATTGAGCCCATAGTTTCTGAGATCAGGTGCTTTCTTCTGTCCCATTAAGACTGGAGCTTCCGATATGCCCCTCGATCAGCAAAGGAGCAAGTTCATATCCTAGCCTATTGGGCCGAAAAGAACTCTTTGCTTTGAGAACCTAAGCGCTAATGGAGACTTTGCTTTCTGTAAAAGAGGGTTTTCCTACAACTCGAGGAAAGAATGCCAGAGTTGTAATATGCTTGCTTGCTGGAAGTATTGGCTCTTAAAGCCTATTCTACTATCGACCGAAATTTTTTTTTGTTGGCCGATAGAGAGTATAAGACCTCCATCCTATTATGGCGGAATCACAGGGTGGCGTGTCATACACCACATACATACTCGATGACAATTATCTTTTCACATGTGGAATCGTCCCAGGATGCATCCCAGTCGATTTCGATGGAACGGTGATTGGCTTGAACGAGACTGAGTGATTTCCTGTGTTGAATACTATTTCATTTTACGCTTTTAATATACATAGTAATTTCGTATAGTAAGGTAAGAGGAGGATATGGTTTCCCTGGTTTTCTATCAAAATGTAATAGGTGACGTCTGAGTGGGATTTTTTTTCTATTATGACTAATACCTTGTCGCGAGCTGGATTCGAACCAGCGCTTTCCAGATGCATGGTCCGGATTTCAACCTTTTTGATCGTGACTTTGTTGACCCGGTTCGTCTATTATTCTCATTCTATAAAAACTACATCCGGGGGCGACATTGTTTCTTTCTACTTTCTACCTGCCCTGCCGCCAAGGCAGAAGCCCCCTCTATACCTTCTCTGCGGCCTTCCTATTGGATGTGAAACCGCGCGTGCTCTCTCCGAATGATAGAGTCGAGCTTCGCCGGGAGTAAGACCGCTGCAGTCCGGTCCAATTCTAGTTGAATGGATCGCACATACTGCGGCTGCATTATATCTTTTTGGAGAAAAAGTAAAAGCCCATTCAATTTGGACAATTTGTACAAAGTGAATGGGTCCTCAATTTCCCCAGAAATATGCACCACGCTCGCACAGTAGAAGGGCGAGGCCAGGGCTTCCCACGTCCGTTCTAAAGGGATGGGTCTTCCCTCCAGCACGGGGTGACCTTGTGAAAGGTCACCTGAGGGGCCGGCCCCGGACGAATTAGGCGAAAAAGGCCGTAATCTCCAACGGGGGGGCTCGTTTGGAGATGGAATAATAATGGAACAATCTTCCCCGGTTTGGGGGATTAATGTATTAGATACCCGAGAACCATAATCTTTCCTAGGAACAGCTTCTACGACGATAGATAGGGGTCAGGTTTGTTTGGCATCTATGCCCCCTGCCCTCCAAACAGTATGGGAGCCTTTCAGCTCGTACTGCTCACACTCCTAGATCTTCACGGCACCTCCTCTACCATAGTGTGAGCTGGGAGCAGCTCCGAAAAGCGAGGCTACTAAAAAATTCGCTTTCAACAACGTCAACAACACCACGAAAAAAGTAAACTATGGTTGCCCACTGATCTGATCATAGGTAAAATCCAATCCCTTCGCCTCTCGGAAGCGAGAAAGCGAGCAGCAAGCTGAAAAAGCCCAAATCCCTTTCTCTAATAACGAAGTTGGGTTGCTTCATAGCTCCTTCCCATCCATCTTGACCGGGAAGAGGGGGGAGGTTCTTGCGGAAGTCCTGCCCGCCCTTCTCTATTTTGAGGGATCCCTCATATTGAGGCTAGCCAGTTTCCCGGACTCGTAAGAGAAGGCTAGGAAGACGAAGAGGGTTAGTAGTCTCTGCCGTTGCAGGTCCTTCTCCTTCCGCTGAAATGGCCCTCTCTTTTTTTTGTTTTGTTTGTTCATCGCGGCACGAAATCATGAAGAAGCTGGAATAACTCAGAAAGAGAGTGATGCCTAGCCGTTGAGAGCGTCTGTTGTCTTTGTAGAGGAACAGTACGATCTTGGACTGGCCCCCTTCGCATGACCTAGAAAGAAAAAGAAGTCCGTGCTACTATAAGGCCTCTAAACTCCTCCCTCAGGACACTATTGCGTTGCCCATGGGGACGGGGTAGCCCCGACTTCCATAGGTCCTTGGTTCGACCTCCTAATGAGAATGGAGGTCCTTGCGCGGGCGTCTCCTCCCTAAGACTTGCTTGCTCTGTATGGAGTGCCCCGTGGTTCCTCGAGTGCCAGCCGCAGAGAGGAATGCCATCAACTAGGGCGCTATTGGCCACTAACCACTCGCTCGCCGGCCGCTCGGGCTCCGCGTTTCAAGTTCGTTATCCTAACCGTCTTCTCCGCTCCACCGGGAGCCAGGCCCCTTCTTCTATCTTATCTACTGCCTTGCTCCTCGGCTCCCTACTGCTCCAGCCGCTCGCTGTAATAGCTTGCTTCTCGGGTGGCTCGCACCCTGGGTGGTGCGGCTGAGCCAGAGTGGGCTCAGCAGTCGGCCTATGTTTCCGGGCGCACGCATAAAGGCATGATTAGTTCCACAAATCTCACTGCACTGACCATAGTAAACTCCTTCGCGTTGTACCAAAATAGAGATCTGATTTAAACGACCAGGTACAGCATCACATTTGACACCTGAGGAAGGTACAGCCCAACTATGAGGTACATCAGCAGATGTTACAAGAAAACGTAGATGAGTTTTAGCTGGTACAACCACTCTATTGTCCACCTCTAATAAACGTGATTGACCCAATTCTGGATCATCTTCTGGAATCGTATAACTGTCAAAAGTGAGTGACTGTTCATCGGAACTGTTATAGTCCGAATACTCATAAGGTTGGGTCGACGCCTGCCTCCCCCCAAACTGTACTTGCAAGTTTCCCCGCAAAAAGCTCTCCACGCCTACTCTTAGAAAGAGCACTATTTTTCTTTTAGGTAGTTCTCCCGACCGTAAGACCCTTTATGAGTAAGGGGAATCGAAGGCCGGGGAAAGTTTATTGGCAACAGGCGACCCTTTTTCACCCATACCTACCTACCCTATGTATTCGAGGGGGAGGCTGGAATCGAAAAAGACCTGGTTCCACACATATAAGACAAGTAGTTGGTATGGGACGACCTGTTTACCACGGAAAGCTAATTTTATCCTATAATAGTCTTCTTTGTTCGATAAGCGAAAGGGATGCTAGTCGGCTCGGCGAAGTTGTAGGCCCCAATGGATCAGATCCAGAGTGATTCCTCACCTATCCTGTCAGGGGCCCGGTTGAACACTCGAGTATAGATTCCCTATGCTTATGTGAACGGCCAGGGCCGGCCAGCCCGTAGATCTAAAAGGATCCATCCATAGGCCTGACCGGATATCGTTTGTCCACAAAAAAAAGTGGTTTTTTAGTTCATGAGACCTCGAATTCCCACGTTCCAGCGTGCATTATGCCAACAGGTCCCACCCCCAACTCTAGCTGAGAAGTTGAGTCCCCCCCCTTTTTTTTTTCAGAAAAAGAATAGAATAAAGAAAGAGATAGTATATATCCTGTATCGATCATAGGATCACTCTATGAATAGGTCAATTCGACCCCCCACCGTTCACGACATCCCTTGCTTCTCGCTGCGAACGGCTCCTCGGTGGAGGAGTAGAAGCGCTGGTCCCCTTCGGTCAAGTTGCTTGTGCCTGCTGTTACCTACCGTAGGACCTCCGTCCCCGAAGCGAAGAAAGAGGAGCAGGAACAAGAGGTTGTCCTCTCCCGGCCCAGTAGTTCCGCAACTACTACCGTGGTTGTTGCCAACGGGGATCCCCCATTCCGAAAGGTTACTGGGCCGGCCGTTAGGTCCAAAGTTGTATGCCACTGCTATGGTGCCGATAGATTTACTACTTCAGCGCCGTTATCGGACATTGCAGGCTGAGCATCTATTTCTCGTATATCGCTCCACACCGAGAAGAGGGATGGGTACCTCCAGCAACAACAAGAATAGAACCATAGGCTCCTGGGAGCATTTCGGGGTATAGGTCTAACCACCTCAACTCCCCGTTTCTGGCATGCTATAGTTATTCTAGTCTCTCGACGGCAGGAATGGGAGATTACCGGTAAGCCAGATGCTTCGCGAACCATATTCCACTTTAAGGCATTTCGTTGCACTTGTTTCACCCTCGTGAAGAGGCGCACTCCGATACCATTGATGTCCAATAGCTTTGATAGTAATGGCTGGATCTACGACTACCTCGTCCATTGAGTATAACAGAGCAAATGATGGTATAGCAATGAACATCGGGATGATACTAGGAAAGATGGTCCGAATAATCTCGATAGTAGTTCCATGAACAATCCTTTGCGGGATTGGATTTTTTTTATAGTGAAAATGCCATAAAGCGCGAACCAAGATCCGTGATACGAAAACCAAAATAAGAATGAGGAAGAAAAAGATATCGTGATGTAAGTCTATTATTCCTTGCATCATAGGTGTTGCTGCGTCTTGAAATCCTAATTGCCATGGTTCTGCTGCATCACAAGGAGCCATTGTGAGGAATATCCATTCTAGAAAAATCATTTTGTTTGGTTCATTCTTTGACAGCTCCGCTCCCGAAAGAGAAAATCGAGAGACTGATTCTTGCTCTCCCAATTTAGGAAGACGGAAATCGCTGGTTGGTCTAACCAAGAAAGACATGGGATTTTTAGGCGTAAGATTCTTTTCTTACGCTATTTCCAATACAGGCTACCAGACTAGATGATCCCTCACTGCACACTTTTTATATCTCAATGGATTTTTAACAATAACAGAACAGTTACAGTTGGGATGCTTTCTTGTCAGCCGTTGGGATACCATTCTTGTTCTTTGATGAAGAGAAACGGATCTTATTATAATACCGGTAAGAATAGAAAGACTGCAATTAGACCTTCCATATCTTGTTTGAAGCAATTTCTATCAATTGATTTTCGACTTCCTTGATCGAAGATGTAAAAGAGGTGAACCAGGTTCGACTACTATCAAGCTATATTTCACGGTGGACAGAATAAGGGGGATTATTGATCGAAAAATGTTGGAATGCACGGGACACGAAAAACTTCTCTGAATGGCAAGCTTGAGTTTGAACCAGGTCTCTCTCATTGGTTAGCCAGTCCCACAGACAGAAAAAAAGGGAGAGAAAAGTAGATTCGGGCTAGCAATTCCTAGATTATGAGCTCTTCCTATGACTACGAGCAATAGCAGTAGCTGTGGCCAAGACACGAGCAAGAAAATAGCCATTCTTTCGCACCTTCTGAACTGAACACCTTTCTGATATCAAGGCAACTCCAATTACCGGAAACAGCCGTTACATTAGCTCGAACATTCGAGTTAGAGATAAAAAGGACCGCTCTTCAGCTATCGGAGTCTCGCTCTCCTTTAAAGAAATTTAATTGAGTCAGTGACCTCGTCCCCTATTAGAGAGAGAGGAAGAGTTCCGTTGTGTCCAGTCATCGTCTATTCAACTCAAAGAACTTGACTTTCACTTCTAGTTTGATTAGCATAAAGTGCCCGCTAGGCCAGCTATTAGTTCCACTGCTTTCCCAAGAAGGATAGGAAATGAATCAGACTCTTCAGCGGCAAAGAATGCGATCAAAGGATCCTATGAATACTACTAGCCGTAGCTGTGGTTGTGGCCAAGAAACAGGCAGGAAATAGCTGTCCTTCTTAAACTTAAAAGAAATTTAGTCAGGGAGAGAACCTCTATTCCATGAATCAATAAAGCAAACTCAAAGTCTGGCTGTGCGAGAGGCCAATATGACTATATATATTAGTTCTTCGCCTTGGAACATTACTTTAATATAAAAGATTTTACCATCTCTCTTTTGAACAACTGCTCAGGCAGGAACCAAAAAACCCAACAGTTGAGTACCGAGAAGAGGCTATCCGGGCGAAGGTCTTCTTTCGACACATTGCATTCTGAACCTGAAGACTGAATGCCCTGTATGACATCCAGTAGAAGCTCAGGGACGGATTGAAGAGTAGCTGTTAGGGAAGCTAAGGATCTCTATCATTGGTTCATCAGAAGCCATCAAGCACGAAAGCTGCAAGGAGTGTGCTGGTGAGTCCCAAGCGAAGGAAAGAAGGACATGAGAGGCATAGAAAGGACTCAAGGACAAGACAGGACTCAGACCCCGGCAATTTTTTATTCATTGACCTTGCTGTCCGCAGATTGGTTACTCTCCTTTGAAAGTGAAGCCCGTTTGAAGGCAAGTCATGGTATCCGGGATCGAACATCGAAAGGGAAGGCGAGGTTTCAAAGTCTATTAGGGAAGCAGGCCCCTACTGGTAGTGATACCCCGATCTTATGGATGAAAGCTAACGTTTTCTATTGGAATAGAGGGATGTGCAGATCAATTCCACTTTTCACTTTGCCGTCTAGAGAGAGTTTGCCGTGAGTTAGGATACGGAGTTGGAAGAGAATGCCAGTATATCAGTTCATCTTCATCAAAGGCCAAGGGCCAAGAGAAGCTCAATCGAAAAGAAAAACACTTCTGCTATTGATTGATTTAGTCGGTCGAGATCAAAGAATTAAGGGATTTGTCCCCGCACTTGAAGGAAAAGAAAAGCAGATTCACCTATCTTTTATACAATATTGATTTAAGTTGCCAGAAAAGGCTAACTTGAAAGAGCTTTCTTTTGACCAGACTTGATTGTGTTAAAGCGGTTCCCCTGATTCCGCTTTGACTAGCCAGCCGCATTCGTTAGCAAAAACAAGGACTAGACTACTCTAGAGAAAGGCAGGAGTTCACACTCTGACTGGGAGGGAGGAGTGGAACTGCTCGACCTGAAGTAAAGCACTCTGATAGCACTGGCCCAGTTTAAGCTTCGATCAAAGCAATCAGGTATGGTGGTTGTGCACCTTGAAGGGCTGAGGCAATGAGTGAACCCGATGGAACTCAGGCTTCTTCATATCCGAGTCCGGGAAGAAAGCAGTCAAAACAGCTCATAGACAAAAAGTTTAGCCAAAGCTAACCCAACTACCACCCATTCGATTACCGGGAGTCATAAAATTCGGTCAAAGCCAGCTGGCACAAACAGAAAGAGACAAAGCCCTCACTCTCGCAGTCCTTTTCCCAGCATAAACAGAGGGAGTGGAATCGGGAGAATAGTCGAGTGTACAGGCTACGGTACGGGTCGAAGAGCAAGCTTCAAGGGTAGAGAGAGGAGCAGCTTGACCGAACGAGGCGGGGGATCTCCGCAGCTCCAACATCGAGAAAGTCCTAGGGTAAAGTAAGAAATCGCACCCTGACCCAGAAAGCCAATCAATTAGAATATGTTGGCTTAGGAGTTTGAGTCGTATTATCAATCTTAGCCAGCACGAAAAGCCTAATAAACAAAAAATAATAAACGAATAGAAAGAGAGAGTTTACCTATTCATGTAGTTCTTCTTTAGTCATTCCCTAACCTTTTAGGGTAAGCAACCTTTAATTTTAAGTAATCATAAAGAGCACCTTCCCCCACCCCAGGGGCTCAGCTCCTAGTTACCACATAATCCATCCGCGATCGCATCTTAGTATGTTAGGATTGCACGGGATAGCAAACAAATGGTTTAAGAGAAGGTTTCTGAGTTCGGAATCGGAATTAGGTAACTAGAAAAAGAACTCTTCGGAGAAGAAGAATTCCTACTCGCAGGCTAACTAGTCGAACTAGAAACCAAATTACCTTACTTCCCTTAAGGGGAGAAGGTTTTGTTGGGCAAACAGGTTCCATTTTCATATGCTTTTTAAGACATGTGATTGGAGAAGTCAAGCACCTGGTTTTGGGTTTAGTTATTCCGGAGGTGAGAAAGCTATTTCCCAACCAGGTTCTATCTCTCAGGCGTAAACTTCTTTCGTAAAGCACTGTTCAAGCTAGTGCGAGGAAGAAGGTGAAGAATTTGAAGTTGAGGCAGAAAGTGCATCGGAATCAGATACAAAAAAAGAAAGAAGAAACCATATGATA